>JAXQQM020073003.1:0-98861 GCA_034641835.2 Pinus albicaulis
GCCGATGGTTTACGGTGTTCCGCAACGCGTTCGATTGCCATAACTCGACGGTTTGCAAGCCTGCGTGATATTTATTACTTGGATTTCGAAGTGTCACATTGCCTGGTTTGGTGTGTTTCCTCAGGTAAGTTAGTAGCCTCGACCCGGTTAATCCTTGTCAGCTGACCTTTTTATAAAATTTGTCATATCAAATGGTGGCTAAAACATTTTTGGAGTCTTCAAGGAAAAAAATTTACTGCTGAAAATTGTTGGCTCTTGAAGACTCTTGAAGGCCTCATGCCTCCGTCCAAATCTTCACTTTTGTTTCCATCTTAAAAACTCTGAAATTCCGATGATTTCATGAGAAAAGACTGCTACAAAATCATCATTTTTCCCCTTCCTCCACTCAAAACTAGCCTTCATTTGCTCCCCTTTTTCTCCATAGAATTCCTCTATTTTTCATGATTCCCCTTCTTCCATTCATGAAAATCATTTTTACATAGTTTAAAAGACATTTTTAAACTATACCGAAACCCCCAAATCCATTGAAAAACTTGAAAATTTTCATAAAAAATACATATTTTTTGTATAAAGGCTTAAGCCCCTTGGGCTAAGCTTTACTTTCATTCCATAGCACACAGGACGAAGTTTAAGTCGGTGCCCTAATCACATCACAAATATCAAATGGGTAGATTGAAAAGCCCAAGCCCGAAGCTCCGATTGCGATTGGCCCTTTATTATATACACCCCAGACCTATCACTTTCCGTATAAACCACGGGTCCCGCAGATGGGTGCCTATCCATTTCATATATATATAACCCACCCCCAAAGCATAAAAAAATTGTATTTATTAAACTTTGGGTTTTTTATAACGTTTAAAGGGTTTCCACCGGTATCATACTTGAGATATTTTCTTCCGTTGATCTTAAACCGATCAAATGGCCAGTGCTTATCGCATCGGAGTTTTCCTTTGGGTGCATTTTTAATGTTTCCCCCCCACCTCCGATTTGTGATGGCCCAATCGCTGTCCTTGTCGGCATTCCCCGATCACGTATCGCACCAAGCCACCTCCTATCACCGATTCTCAATTCATTCCCCACCATTGATCTGGCCCTCAGATTAACGGTCTGCATTTAATCGCATCAGAGATTTTTGTAACACCCTCCCTCTTTCCTCCTCCAATCATGCGATCCTCTGATTGAATCTGGACCGTCCATGTGTCTGGATCAGACGGTCCCAGATCATTCCCACATGATTTCATCACCCTCTGCCTTCCACCAAGAGGATTTTAACGCGTAATCCCCACCGTTGATCTCTGCGCGATCAACGATTCTGACTTATTTCTCCCTTTGCTCTTCTTTTTACCTCCGCGAACAGATCTACACCGTTGGTTGATGCCATCCAACGGCCACGCTCCTTCCCCAGCCTTCTAAGCAGTTTTACCCAATAATCGCGGGATTTTTTAATTAGTTTTGTATTTTGCAGGTGTTTAATGGTTTATCCATTATGATTAAAGAAAGGCCTAAGGCCGGGAAAGACGTTTCCCGTGCCTTTGATTCATCAAAGGAAACCATTCGTAGGGTTCAAATTCCACGTTTCATCAATGCTTCATGGGCATTGATGCCTTGTGAGCCCTGCGCAACACTGCACATCAACAAGACACAGTGATTGAAATCACAATCAAAGAGTATCAGTGTCAAAGACAAAATACACCAGAACAGAAGATTGAAGACAGACTTGTGGGGATTACGGCTAAGATTGATTATCAAAAGCCTAATCCTCCAACTTAAAACACAGTTAAAAGAAAATCATAAGTGTTTTATCAGACAGAAAGGCCTCCACCGCCACATCTAAGGCAAATTTATTCCTCCCAGCTACCACAAAGCCACCTGTGCCTCAAAGCATTCAAACAGAGGCCGAAGTTATTGATCAAACGAAGATATTTGCCTCAGCGCAGCCAAAGATTTAATTCTGCTAAGAGAACTTAATGCGAAAAATATCAGCAGAGTTATTACATCCTGAAACAGAGCCTAAAAGTCAACAAAAGCTCCCACCGAGCTTAAATCTTAAATGTAAAACATTAATACATACTTAACACCTGTAAACTTCTCCATCGAGCCCCTCAAAGGCTGAGAAGTCATTAATCTGTATTAATTATCTTGGGAGATCTTTTACCCTCTCCCACCTCCTCATCCTTTTATAAATACTGGTGTAGAAGATGAGAAAATGTTGGTTGTTGAACTTTGAAATACACTTGAGCTCGAAACTCCTACTTGTAAATAGTGTTCACTGGCTCTTGAAGCTCTGTTTGTGATTAGATAAGTTAGGCTGAGAAAAGTGAAGATGATTGTTGAACTGAAACATTGGACCTGAAGACTGTAACTGGTTTGACATCAATAACAAGTTGTTTCTTGGGATCCTGGTCTATATCACTGATGAAGTGCCCCTTTCTTTGTTATTGTTCTTTCCTTATATGTATGCCATATTGTTCACTATTCTCTGATAAAGAACAGAAATTATAGAGTTAGGATTTACTGTTTAAGCTTCTCTGACTGATAAGCTTTATCTTAATGTTTTCCTCCAAATTTGTTTATTTAAGAAGGATTCAATACGGTCCAAGCAGTTAGGAATGTTGGTGTTCCCTCGTCCTACTGCTTGCCTTAAACATTCTTCTTGAATGTTATTTTCATTATTTGCTTATTAAAGATAGACTAGAAAGTGATGGTGTGCCCTGTTTTCTAGCTTTTATTCTCCAAAGGCAGATTCTGAAGGTTTCCCTTGGTGTTGGCTGAAAGCAGACTAGGTTTAAAAGTACCTTATCTGATCTTAAGGTGCACTTTGTTTCTCTTATGTGTTTTCATACTTTCTGAAGGTAATTATGCGGATTACTGGATTGTTTGTCAATTAAGTTGTTTTAATACAAACTTGCCCAAGAAGTTTATGGTTAGCCCTGTCCTTGGTTGGTTTTAAACAGTTACTTAAGAGGATTTTCTTGTTTGGACTGACTATAAATCCTTGTTGAAATTATTATCAGTTTCCACCCCTCCAACACTTTATTGTTTCCATTTCCATCATTTTAATCTCGATAATCTTGTGATATAGATGACTTGCCCCTTGGATCACTCTTGATTTGTTGCACAATTAAAAGCCCTATTATGACTCCATAGCCCAATGGACTAAAAACTAGCGTTATATCTATCTTTTTAGCCAAAGCTTGTTCTGATTGCTTGCAACTTCACACCTTTGAAACTCTTTCCATTTAGGACTTTCCCTCAAATAATAATCATGCTCAACCATCCAAAAACAAAACAAAAACCTTGGCCTTCATAACTAGCCTAACATCATTACCATAAACTTTCAAAGACAAATCCATCTTTGCAACTTATTGGAGAGATCCCTCTCTGGATTCAGGAGGGCTAGATCCTAGAATCCCAAAGTGGTTGAAACGATGTTCTCCCTGTGGTCGGACTTTTTCCAATCTTGCTGACTACAGGGAGCTAACACCAACCACGGTTTAAGTTGAGTTCCGCTCCACCGTAAGTGGTAACCACAGGTTCTGGGGGTTGGCATGTGGCCACCCCCAACTGCAACTTTAAATTCCACAGTTAGGGCTGGCAAGATTCTTGGATGCACCCTAAATTTTTGCGGATTGCACTAAAATAACTCCAGCTAAGTGGAGTTCTCCACAATTAGTGGAGCTTTTCTAGGTGTTATTGGGAAAATGAGTAGGAGACTCATTTTTCGCCCATTATGAGTGAATGAAGAGTCATTATAGACTAATTGGAGCATTATGGAGCCATTGGTGCAGATAAAACAACCATTAGAGGCTTGTAACTACATGTATTTGCAAAATTTTGAGCATAATGAAAGATGGACATGCCATTGGGAGCTAGACCAGCAGATGTAGCCCATGAGGGGTGAACTGATTCATCATGCTTGTTGTGTAAATGTTATGTGGTGACTTATTTCTCTATTTTGCACTGCTTATTTCATGCTTCTAATTCACTAAAATCGTCTACAATTCACGGTTAAAATCCTCAATCCTTAAGCAAACGAGACAAGTATGCACATGTTTTATAACTGAAAATACACTTAGCACAGCAAAACTAATATAGTCCTTTCAGATCAGATTGGTATTAGAGAAAGATTTTATTCTCTGGTGTTGTTTTGTGCAAAGAATTTTTTAGCTATTTGCAATTTTTTAGATGCTTACTAGGCTCAAGCTCAAAAGAGGAGAAGACAAATTGGTGGGAGCAGAAGGGTCTCAAGAAGAGCCAAAACAAAGGAGAGAAAGATTTCCATAATCTCCACCACCTAGTTCACCTCCTAAGGAAGCAGAAGCTGCATTAAGTATGCCTCATAGAGAAGGAGAAATCCATGAAGAATTTGATCCCAAAGAGGAAGAAAGAGTGTTCAGGAAAGCATTCCTTGACATGACTAAGATGGTTAGAATCCTTTATCAAGAAAGGAATCAGAGACTAGAAGGAGAAGTATCCAAACTTCACAAGGAAGGACATGGATCTTCAGGAGGTCACAATGATGAAGATAAGTCAAAGAAGGGAAATGGAGGAAATGGAGGCAATGGAAAGACGTCATCCTCACCCTCATCATCATCATCCTCTACTTCATCTTCAATACATCAGTCACACAAGTCAAAGAACACTGGTAAAATTCCTTTTTTAAAACTTGATGTTAAGTTTTAATTGACAATGTTTAATGGTGAAGTAAATGCGGAAAAGCTTGATAATTGGATTAGGCAATTGGAGGTCTATTTGAGAATCCAGAACCTTCAAGATGATGATACCAAAATCCAATTAGCTTCATTGAGAATGAAAGGTGCAGCACTTGTTTGGTGGGAAGCCAAGACAAAGGAGGAGATCAAGAAGCATGGTAAGATTATTCTATCATGGACTGATTTCATTACTGCAATAAAACAACAGTTTTATCCATTAGCTCATATGCAGAAATCCATAATGAACTGGCAAAACTTTAGGCAATTTAAGGGACAGAATGTGCAAGAATACACCCAAGAATTTAGGAGAAGAGCTCTCTTATTAGGGGTATATTTGCAGAGCCAAGATACTTTTCTCAAGTACATAGGAGGCTTACATAGCTACCTAAAACATACTATTCCCATGTTTAACCCCACAATTCTATATGAAGTATGTGTTCACACCACACATCTAGAAGCTAAAGGGAAGAACATTTCTGAAGAGGGTAGAAAGAAACCTTTTAAGGGTAAAAAAAAAGAGAATACCTTAAAAGGTAAAAGCAAGAAGAATGCATATGTTAAGAAAGAGGGAGAAAAATTGGTTTGTGAACATTGTTCAAAATAAGGCCATGATGAAACTCATTGTTGGAAATTACATCCTAAAATGAGGCCCAAGAAATACAACAACAAAGGGAAACAGCAAATTGCGGCTACAACTCAACATGATTTAGGAGAAGATTCAGGTGATGAATCTAAGATTACAGCCATGGGATTGAAGAACATGAAGGGGAAATAAATTAAAACTAAACCCAGTACTAGTACATCAAACTGTCACATACATGCTCCAAATGAAGAAGAAAGAATTGAATTGTTTCATGTGAGGGTCATATCCAAACATACCAAGATTGAAACATTGTTTGACAGTGAGTCACAAGAAAACTTAATCTCTAAAGACTTGGTCAAGAAACTTAACCTTGAGACCATACCACATCCAAAACCATATCCACTTGGTTGGATTTGTAAGGATGCAATTTTACAGGTTTCAAAGAAGTGTATATTGTGGTTTGCAATCACTGCACATTTTGGTGACACGGTTGAATTAGATGTGGTTCCACTTGACATAATAGGTATTGTGCTGGGGAATCCTTACTTGTATGACAAGAAAACGATCTTCTATCGGCATGAGAAAAAATATCATTTATTCAAAGATGGCAAGGAGTACATTGTTAGAGCACATCGTAAGAAGACAAACATTGCTATGGTAAATGTTGGACAGGTAAAGAGGCTGGTAAATTCAAGTAATAATTGTGTTCTTCTAATGATTAAGCCTAAAGTTGATTTTAATCATGAATCATTTGAGGGATGTGATCCTAAGTTGAAATTAGATTTATATTATGTAGTTGATGCACATCATGAGATGTTTCAGGAGCCAACCGGATTGCCTCCAAAAAGAGAGATTCAACATGAGATTCAGTTGCAGCAAGATTTTCCTCTTCCAAACATCAGTATGTATCGCCTGTCAATAATGGAGAATGCTTAAATAAAGAGGAAAATCAAAGATATGTTGGACAAAGAAATCATAAGGCCAAGCACTTCGCCATGTGGTTCACTCATAGTCTTGATACCAAAGAAAGATGGGACTTGGCACATGTGTGTAGACTTCAGAGCTTTGACCAGGATTACGGTAAAGAATCGTTACCCACTCCCAAAGATAGATGATTTTCTTGATCAGCTGAAAGAAGCAAATTTTTTCACCGAGTTAGATTTACGAAGTGGATATCATCAAGTAAGAATTGCAGAAAGTGACATATGGAAAACTGCATTCAAAACCAAACAAGGACTCTTTGAGTGGTTAGTAATGCCATTTGGTTTGTGTAATGTACCAGCAACTTTCATGCGTGTTATGGATAGTGTTTTGCATCCATTCCTTGATGACTTTGTGATTGTGTACTTAGATGACATATTTATTTTCAGCAAAACAAGAGAAGAACATGTCTTGCATGTGAATAGAGTGCTTGATGTTTTGAAGAAAGAGAAATTGTTTCTTAAGATGTCAAAGTGTGAGTTTGGAAAGACTTCTTTGGTTTATTTGGGACATATTGTAGGAGGAGGAGAGTTGAGAATTGATCCTTCTAAAGTATAAGTCATTGTGAATTGGTCCACACCCAAAATAGTAACTGAGATAAGAAGTTTCTTAGGTGCAGCTAAGTATTGGAGAAAGTTTATTGCTAACTTTTCTGCCATCGCAGATCCTATGCATGTAGTGACAAGTGTGAATAAAGGCTTCCAATGGGGAGACAAATACGAACAAGCTTTCGAAGCTTTAAAATACAAGATCACTTCAGCTCTAATCCTTGGATTATCAAATTTGAGACAACCATTCGAGATCCAAACTGATGCTAGTGATTATGCCATGGGCACAGTTCTTTTGCAACATGGTAAGCCTATCATTTTTCATTCTGAAACATTTAATGATGCCGTGAAAAATTATCCTACATATGACAAAGAACTATATGCGTTGGTACAAAGTGTCAAGAAGTGGAAACACTACTTGATGGGTAAAGAGACGATTGTACATACCGATCACCAACCATTATAGTACTTGCCGTCACAAACAAAATTGCAACAATCAAGACATTTTAGGTGGATAGGATTTATTCAAAAATTTCACTTGGTTATAAGGTACAAGAAAGGTATTTTCAATAAAATTTTTGATATTCTTTCAAGACCAATCATTATTGCATCTACTTTACTCAAAAATGATTCTTTTGTACATGAGAGTTACATAGAACAATATGCACATGATGTTGATTGTCAGATATGTATGCTGGGATGTGTGGGAATACATTTAAGAAAAATATTCTCTGCGTAAAAAAATTCCATTGTTGGAGAGAGTTGTGCATGCCACAAGGAGAGAGGCTAAGTGTCATGAGAGAATCTCAATCATCTGTTAGACGCACACAAGGTAAAAGCCACATTGTGGCGCATCTACGAGAGAGGTATTTTTTATGGCCTCATGATAGATAAGTATTATTATTGTTTTATAAGAGGTTGTTCTATGTGTGCAACAAGCAAGCCTAGTAATAGGAAGCTTGAATTGTAAACGCCACTACCAATACCATCAAGGCCATGGGAGAGTGTCTCCATGGAATTTGTTAGAGGTCTACCTATGTCAAGAAAACAACATGATTATCTTTATGTAGTTGTGGATAGATTCAGTAAAATGTGTATACTTATGCCATGTAAGAAAACCATTATTGTTGAACAAACTATTGAACTTTATTTTCAACATGTATGGGTTCATTATGGACTTCCAACTTCTATTGTTAGTGACAGGGATTCCAGGTTCATTGGGAATTTTTGGTCCAATCTATAGAGTATGATGGACAAAATGTTGAAAAAGAGTACTGCTTTTCATCCGCAAACATCTGGACAGACCGAGGTGCTGAACAAAACTGTTGTGCACCTATTGAGAGGATATTTCAGCAAACATCCTAAGTTGTGGGATGAGAAACTGCATTATATTCAGCACACTTACAACCGGGCAAGGCACTCTTCAACTCAGACATCACCTTTTGAAGTATGCTTTGGGTATTTTCCAAAATTTCCATTAAACTTCATCTTTGGTAAGGATGTTGCAATTGATGGCCATAATGATATTGATAAGGCTCAAAATTTCATTGAGAAAATTCAGATTATACATCAACAAGTTCAAGAACAGCTTGAGAAAATTCAAAGAAAGTACAAAGAGAGGCATGAAAAACATAGAGTTGATCACAAGTTTCAAGAGGGAGAGTAAGTATGGTTGCACATTAGCAAAGAAAGAATGCAAGGGGAAGGTAAAAAGCTCAAACCCATTCGCTATGGTCCATTCAAGATCATAAAGCAAGTTGGTAATAATGCATTTCAACTTGACTTGCCTTCATATATGCAAATGTATTCAGTTGTTAATGTTGAAATTCTACGTTTGTATGAGCCACCTTTGATCGATGATCAAGGACGTGATGTTCAGCTGCCTTCTATTGAATATTTCTGGCCAGAATTTCTGGATGCCCTCAAGGAAGATACAATTCTTGACAGGAGGACAAGAGCATCCAAGAGGGGAAGTGTTGACTACCTTCGAGTTGGACTCAAAGGCACTAAACCAAGCAAGGCAAAGTGGATGGAGGTTGGAAAGGTGAGGGAGTTGTACCCTCATCTACTGAATAGGTAATCAAGTATTTTGGGGTCCAAAAGCTTCCTAATGGGGAGGAGTGACCAAAAGTTCATAAACTTTGCTCAAAATTTAAAGTTACAGGATTGGGTTGAAATTAGGATGGTTGCGTAGATATCTTCTTCCTGATTCCAGCGCCGTGAACGGTTCGAAAAACCGATGTCGTATGAGGGTGATATCACGTTTTGATCGAATTCCCAAACAGCTAAATTTTGTGACAGGGTTGACTGGGATGCCCAGTCAACATGGAGGATGCACAGTCCGCAAAAGGAATATTATGAGGAATATTCCTTTCCTCAAAACCAATCCCAGGCTGACATGTGGCACGATTTGATTTGTTGAATTTGGTTGTACATTGGTTGGAGGACCAATCATAGGGTGACACATGGCCAGCCCAGAGGCCACCACATGTCCCCAAAGTTGTGTATTAAAATTTTATGGAGGTCCACAGGGCTCGACCCTGCGACCTCCGCCAGAGCAACCACCCGCCACACCACCCACGCTATGCATTAGTACATAACCTCTATGGATCACGAATGTATTTAAATTTTATGCAATATAGCATTGGGGGTTGGGGACCGCCGATGGTCCCAACCCGCCAGCAGTCCCCGTGGAGCGTTCACATGTTACAACACATTCGACGTTACATTAAACTATATCTCTAACATTTAAAACCTCTGCCAACAATTTACATCGTTCACATGGCAACGGTCAGTGCCATAACTCCGACCGTTCGCAAACTCCCCGATATTTATTATAAAAATTTTGACATGTCACATTGTGACGATTTGTTAACGTTTCTCCATGCGATCAGCACTCAACCTGTAGTTAATCCTTATCCAACCACAATTTAAGCCAATTTCCACTCCACCATAAGCAGTAACCGTGGGTTCTGGGGGTTGGCATGTGGCCACCCCCAACCACAACTTTAAATGCCACAATTTGGACTGGAGGGATTCTTGGAGGCACCCTAAATCTGTGTAGATTGCACTAAACTAACTCCTGTTAAGTGGAGTTCTCCACAATTAGTGGAGCTTTTCTAGGTGTTATTGGGCGAATGAGTAGGAGACTCAATTTTCGCCCATTCTGAGTGAATGAAGAGTCATTGTAGACTAATTGGAGAATTCTGGAGCCATTGGTGCAGAGAAAACAGCCATTAGAGGCTTGTAACTACATGTATTTTAAAATTTTTGAGAATAATGAATGATGGACATGCCATTGGGAGCTGGACCAGCAGATGTAGTCCAAGAGGGGTGAATTGTTTCATTATGTGTGTTGTGTAAATGTTATGCGGTGACTTATTTCTCTATTTTGCACTATTTTTCAATGTATTTGTGCTTATTTCATGCTTCTAATTCACTAAAACCATCCAAAATTCATGGTTAAAATCCTCAATCCTTAAGCAAACTAAAGAGACAAGTATGCACATGTTTTATAACTAAAAAGACACTTAGCACAACAAAACTAATATAGTCCTTTCAGATCAACTCTACTGCATCTGATCCTACACCTTCTTCTGAGATTCATGTCATGTCATCTGACAAAGGAAAAAGTGAAAAGCAATCCAGAAGCAATTAAAAGGGGAAAGCGAAGAAAAATCAAAATTCAACCCTGCAGGGATGATCATCTGATCAAAAATCTGGCAACAATAAAAAACCTGGTTACCCTTGCTTGATATGTAATGAGGAGCACTTTGTTCACGGTTGTCCTCACCATGCCAAAGTGTAAAAATTTCTAAATACCTCGACTGCGTCCACTGTGTTGACAGATCCTTTTCCAAATCCAAAAAAAAGCATGGTTGCTATGAATCCCGCGTCTAGTTCCTAAGTTCTTATGCTATCTGTCACAAAGACAAAAAATGATGTTTTTGTGTCTACACAAAATAAAGATTACGGTAGTCAGGCTACTGATCAACCTACTATCTCGACCACGAATTCATCCACTGAATCAATTCCACCAACTGCAATTCCAGAGTTAACAATAGAGCCACCGAAGGGAGTCGTCCACAAATCGACATTCAATCCTCGAGCCCGAGCAAAAATTATAATATAGTTGAAAATTTGGCTCAGTCACCTTCAGCTATGTCGATGCTTGAGGTACTTCAAAATTGTCCCTCCCAGAAACAGGCTTTGATGTCAGCAATTAGTGGAATCGACCCGACAGATTCCAATCTTGTAATCTTTAATCATACGGGCTATGTGCCACAATTACCATCAAAATTAGCATTATCCATCCAAGTAAATGTTCTCAATCACCTCATTCATCGCACTATTATTGATGAGTGAGCATCTACTTGCATTATGTCTCTAAACTGCTGGAAGTCACTTGGCTCACCGCCCTATCTCATTCGCCTACAACGTTGAAAGCTTTTAACGGTCGTACATATAAGCCTTGTGGTATCATCAATAACTTGCATGTCAAACTAGGGGGAAAAACTGTAACTGTTGAAGTTTAGGTCATTGACGGACCCCTTGACGACAACATTTTACTCAGAAGGCCATGGGTTTACGCTATGATTGCTATCATATCTACTTACTTTTGAATGATCGCCTTCCCTCATAAAGGAGTTATCACAGTCATCAATCAACTCTCCTTCTTTTCCTCTAGTTCCTAGGTAACTATAAGTTTTCCAATAGTTCACGCACCCCAGCTAGCAATTCAAAACATTGGTGTAGGGCTCTTAAATTATTCTTCCCTAATGGGCTCCTTTACATTACCGCCGCCTGCGAAGTCAGAAAAAATTGCAAGAATAGAGACCTACTGCATGATAAATTCCACTTCATCTGACTTAAGGAAGATTACCAATGATCCTGAAGTTTTTACGTTGGATGCATTTTTTCCGCCAAGCCCAATTGAGATGGCATAGTGATCAATCTACATGGCTTGGGTGGCAAATCCTAATTCATCACCACTGATTTTTTGGGTCAATCGTTCATTAGATTTTGGTACTCCATCTGATCCTTTTTCATCCACTTTCTTGACTGATGAGAGCATTATGGAATCCATGATGCTAGAAGGAGAACCATGGGAAGATAATTGTTCTCATCATCAGGAATACGAAGAAGATAATATTATTGAACTATATCACCCTTCGATCAATACTTTATTTTCGAATTCTATTCCATTTAATGTTGTTGAATCTGATCGAAATTTATCAAATATTGAAGAAACCATTTCTATCGATATTTCGACCAAACTCGGCATTGTAGAAAACATTCATGTTGGTGTGGTTATATTAATGTCGCAGTCGACTACTTTACCAGGTGGGCCGAAGTGATTCCTACATTCAATAACACATGTGAAATAGCTGCATTTTTCTTTTTCAATCATGTCATATCATGGTTTGGTGTACCACAAGCTATAGTTACAGATCATGGTAAGCATTTTCGCAATCACATGATGAATGAGTTGAATGCCAAATTAGGACCGTCACATGATAGTTCTACTCCTTATTATGCACAATCCAATGGACAAGTTAATCCATTAACAAGATCCTTAAGTGAATGCTTCAACAAATGATAGGAGTTCATAAATGAAATTGGCATTTAATCTTGTACTCGGCTTTGTGGGCATATCGAACCTCGGTGAGAAATGAAACTGGATTTTCCCCCTTTCAATTGGTGTATGGTCTGTAAGCTATCTTGCATATCCAATGTGAATTTTGTCATTAAAACTTGTTGTTGACCTGCTACTTGACACCTCTAATGAAGAAGTGTGTCTTTTTAACCTCATCCATCTAGATGAAATGCGTCCTGAAACTGCATTGGCCAACGAAGCGCATAAGAGACGAATCAAGGTGCAATACGACCAACATGTCAAGCCTCACATCTTCTCAGAGGGAGACCTACTCTTACTTTATGATCAGGAAGTCAATTTGAAAGGAACAAGAAAATTTGACTCATTATGGCATGGCCCCTACATTCTCGAAAGAGTTCTAGCTAAGTGCACCTACGAGTTAGTTGATTATGATGGAATTCCATTGGCGCAGCCTCGAAATGGGTTGTATATTAAACATTACTATGCTTGATTGAGCATAGTAAAATTTTGTATTATATTGTATATATGCTTTTGATTTTCATTTACTGTCTTAGTTTGTTTTTCTAGAGTTTTCTTGAAGTTAGTAATCCACTTTACATTTCATCGCAGATGTTTGAATCTTTGGAACCATTCCCTGAGTGTACGCTGATGGTGCTAGTCGTAGTACACAGAACCTATCCTCTGCAGCATGGGCCATTTTCGCTCCAAGTGGCGACTTAGTGAGTTTTCAAGGGATTGTATCGGTCTATCTACAAACAATATCATTGAGTATAGCGCATTGATTGAACTTCTCTGCGATGCCATTTCATTTGGTATTAACCGCATCATCATTAGTTTAGACTCACAACTTGTCATACTGCAACTTACTAGCGTCTATACTGTCTGAAACCCAACACTTCAGCATATGTTCCTAAAAGTTTGACTTTTGGAAAGACATTTTTATTACATTCAATATAAACACATTTCCATAAATTTTAACACATTAACTGATTCCTTAGTGAATTATGTTTTAAACAAACATTTGCGACACATGTAAAGACATATTTTCAGTTCACATCACATAATTGAATAGGATTGTGCAATAAACATAGGAAAACAATGAAAACAAATAGATAGATAGTTATAGGTTTTACAAAATTTGTGCCCAAGACACATTGGTCATCTGAACTCAAAATGCATGCAAAAAATGTCAAAGTAAACTAGTGATGTGCGTGATAAAAAGCAATTGATATAGCTATCCTATGCAATAACCGCATCAAACGGTTAGGAACGCCACTAGTATGGCGTTGCAGTCTCATAGGTAAATTTTTGATCCGGCAATCCAGAATCCCAAGATTCAATCCCTCCACATGCTGCTTTAGCTCAGCAAGTGTCTCGGTCAAATATAAATCCCGAAGGACCTCTCTCCCGACAGCTCTCTCTGCTTGCTCAACTGCTCCCTGCTCTGGCTGACCCACTGGTCGAACCTGGCCCACATCTGTGTACATCAAAACTTTAGTTTAGTCTTGGGAAATATCAAAATACAAAAACATGTAGAAACCTTAGAAAAAATTAAAAAACATGATCAAAACATTCTTACCTATTGCACCCCATTGAGCGCCATCTGATAGAATGAAGTCTGGATCTCCGTGGAAATCTACAACTGCGTATGCATACTAATATATGGTGACCATATATCATCTAAACCAGGAAAAGAATGCAGTAGAGAATATGATGGTTGATTTACCAGCATGTCTAGACATCAATTCAACCCATCTCTGCATCTGTGGATCTCTAGGGCCATATATACTCAGTGCAACATGTTGTGGCTGCATCAATGGAACCCGCTCTAGAATGAAGGAAATCAGGATCGAGCCATAGTTGAAATTATTCTTCCTGCCTCCCTTTTCTTTAGTCAGTTGTTCGTTCATCTGAAAGAGTATTGCTTCAGTCCAGTTGAATATTGTTGGTTCTAAACACTTAAGTGCATACTACATGTATGAGCTGTTTGAAACATGTAGTGTCACAGAACCGGTAAGCTTTGTGATAGTAAAAAGGATGGTTCTCAAAGGTAGATCGCGCACATCATGGATATTTATTTTCCCATCTTTACTCAGTTCAGTACCTAGATGACAATGTTGGTGTATGTAATCCCTCACTGACTCTCCTCCAAGAGCAGATCCTGTAAGGGAAATAGGGGAACCTCGCCTTGATAATCCAGTGAGAAAGTAAATGTCCTCAAAAAATATTGGGAGCACTTTCTCCATAATGTGAAAATCCTGCAATACCGGATCCCATGAATGAACTAGAAACTCCAATAGTTCCATATGCTGCCTCATCCCTGGAAATCTGAAGTATTTAAGCAACCCAAAATCTCTAACGGCTCTTACCGTACCCAGATCATTTAGGGAAATCATATCTTGTTCTTCATGTTCTCTTTCTCGCCATGTAATCGTCATTTTGATCTGATGAATACCTAAAATAAAATTATAAGCCTCATTAGGATCCATTTCATGCAAAAAATTTGGGATATCTTGGGCACACAACAAGAAACAAAAATGAGAAATGCGCCCAACACCCCCAGGTCAAGGTACAAAGCATTGCAGTGCATCTGGCCTTCAATTTCAGTGCATTGCAATGCACCTTTCCACATTCAAGGGTGTGTTGCCCTCAGAACGTAACATATTAACACTAAGGGGCTCAAAACCCTAAAAATTGACCATGAAATGAAATAAAAATGATATTGAAAGAAAGATAAGGTTCATAGCTCCAACCCAGATCAAACGACAAGAGAAATTTTCCACTGAAACTGTCACAATCAACCGCTAAAGTTCGAGGGAAAAACTTGTTCAGGGATCCTAATTTTCAAATGGTAGCTATGGAATGGTAAGAACTCTTTTTATTAGTCATTTTGATTATTTTAAATCATAATTAATGTTGTGACTATGGTTTTTATTCGTTTTTACTATGAAACATAGGTTTTATAGCTGATACAATGAGTTTAGCGTGCACACTTATTCAAGAATGATTTGACCACAAAGCATACTTTTATCCTTATTTTTCAAGCTTTGATAAAAATGAAAAAGGAATTAAAGTGCACTTTTGTGTCTTTTTCAAGCTTTGATAACTGAGAAAAAGGAACCCTCTGGAGTCTTCTTTTAGCTCTTTTTAGACTCCGATAATGTGAAAATATTTCCGAGCACTTGTCTTTTCAAGCTCGTAAAAGTAAATGAAACGACATCTACTCAGTATAATTTTAACCCTTTTCTAGACCGAGATAAATTATTTATGAAAAAGGGAGACATTATTCGAACATGGCTAAGAGGTTCTCTCAGGTATCATTATACACTTTTTCAGACCTGAGCGACAAATTTATGAAAAAGGACTCATGGAGTTTTCTTTTTGTCCTCTTTGTCAAACTCTCTAAACATGAAAAAGGACCAGTTTCTCACTGTCATTAGACTTGTTAAAACATAAAATAGCGATTGAATTTTCGATCATGAAAATATTGAGTTTCATTATCGCTAGACTCCTTAAATCATTAAATAGCAATGGATTCATCCAAAGGGTTGAATTATAGATCAAGCATATGTCACCCTCCTCAAGCTTGTTAAAAATAAAGAGGTTCTGATCAACAATGACTGGGGAAAATTTGGAAAAAAAAACATAACACTTTATGGTAGCAAGCCGCTCTTGAACATGACACTTTCACTCCATCGCTGTGACTTTTGGGTTGGCTAATATTATTGACGGTTCATCATACCTATGGTTCATCATATCATCACTTCGGTTTAGGATCAATGCTGCCAACTCATCTCAGTGTCATTAATATGTTCAAGAGAAATCATCCAGTAATTCCTCATATTTCTACAATACTCATATTAAACCTTCATTTTCATGAGAGTCATCCCTGAACATTGCTATATCAAGTAACACTTTTTCTCCAAAATAATTACTCCCCTTTCACTACAACATTTATTCCTGTCGACATCAACTCATCATCTAGGAAGTTAACTTAGAAAAATCTTCTAGTATCTTGGAGCTTGCTACATCATCAACAAGTTTCTCGCTTCTGAACCTTCAATCGAAATATTTTGTTTGGTGTTTGACATAAAATCATCTATTCACGCCTTGTAAAATGTACTGCAGTACCTTGAGAGCCATTAAAATCAATGGTGATTTTATCATGTCTGTTAACAACTCACATCATTGGCTGGTAATCAGACGATTTCTCACCATGTTGTACTTGAGATCATATATTTTTATGGTTAGAATTGTACTTGAACGATCGAGTGAACAAGATAAGAAGACCCGGGATCTAGTTTCATCCATCTGGGCTGCGGTTTCATGAAAATTGTACACATCATCTATACGATGTCTTTACATACAGATCGCCATCCGAACATGGGCCTGTATCTATAGGCATGTCTATATCGGTCAACATTCCAATGTAGATTAATTTCTAAATTATGTAAATGTTATGATAGTTTATGTGTTGAGCATGGGTACGCCTCCCTCAACAATTCATGTCCAAGATGTAATATATCATGATGTAATATATTGAAAATTGATGTAGGTCACCGTCCGCTTCAGATCCAACTCATCACATCGTAAAGCATCTCATCCAAATATTATTATTATTATTATTTTGACTTCATGCTTTAGGGAGAAAATTTTATAGGTCAATTTGGGCATCATCCCCTAAGACCTGGTCAATTGGGCATCATCCCCCAAGACCAATGAATATGTTATGAAACCAACTCCAAAAATATAAGAAAAGAGAGATCAACACCTTAGAAATAAGCCACTTTGAGGGGGAAACCTCCTTTACGTTACATAAATGAAAAATTCTTGGATGATACCAATGAAAAAACCTCCTTATATATATAGGAGTCCATGGGGTCACAATATAATCCTAGCCAACCTAACAATAATAATGTAAGGGCATAATAATAACAATATTGGGGTTACAAGGGTACAACAATAATAATAAGGGGGCTACATTAATAACAATAAGGGAATACACTAGTAATATAGGGACCTAACATGCCCCTCTCCTTCAAAAAAGTGTTGTACTTAACGCTTGAGTAGCTCTGGGTGCTTCTGCATAAAATTATCACCCTCCCATGTAGAGTATTCAGTGGGTAAGTTCTTCCACTTGATGAGATACTTTGAAATTGATCGATTTCGTTGTTGTCAATTTCTTTTTTCCATGACTGCTTTGTGCTTCCAATATGAATTTTCCTTCCTCATCAAGTTTTGGCAATATTTTTTGAACTACAATTTTTTCACCTATAACCTTTAAGCATGAAACATGGAAAACTGGATGCACTCGTGATGACGCAGGAAGCTCCAATTTGTATGCCATAGTACCAATATTTTGAAACACCTTGTAAGGACCATAGCTCTTTGGCGATAATTTATTATCATTCTTAGCTTGCTTGAGGGACATTTGTTTGTATGGTTGTAGTCATAAAAATACCTAGTCTCCTACATCAAAACTTTTCTCTCTGTGATGTTGATCTACCTGTTGTTTCAATCGATTTTGTGCCAAATTTAGGCTATCCTTTAAGAGTTGGAAAACTTCTTGTTGATGCTCGATGTGATATTCCAATGCTTAAACCTTATAAATTTCTCTTAAAGATCATGTGATGGATGGTGGATGATATCCATAAAGTGCCATAAATGGGGTCATTTTTGCTACAGTATGGAAGGCAGTGTTATACCACCATTCAATGAGAGGTAACCACTTGACCCATTTTGTTTGTTTATCAGATACAAAACAACGAAGATATCCTTCCAAAAATTTATTCACTATCTCAGTCTGACCATTGGATTGAGGATGATAAGATGAGATATGAGCTAGTTGAGTACCCAAAAAAGAAAATAATTCCTTCCAAAAATTTCCAGTAAAAATGGGATCTCTGTCACTTACAATAATCTTTGGGTTTCCATGTAGCTTTTTAATTGTTTCCATAAGCGTAGTAGCAAATGTACTTGCTTTAAATGGATTAGATAGTGCACAAACGTGTGCATACTTGGTAAGTCTATCAAATACCACCATGATGACACTCTTTCCTTCCAACTTAGGTAAACCTATGATAAAATCCATTGAAATATCCTCCCAACGTTGACCTGGAATGGATAAAGGTTGTAGAAAACCTGGGGTCTTAATTGTCTCAACTTTATTTTTTTGGGAAACCAAACATTCCACCACAAAATTTTGAATATCAGATTTTTAGCCATCCCAAAAAAATTATTTCTTCACCATGTGGTAATTTTTTAAAAATCCCAAGTTTCCTTGTAAAGGATAAGTGTGCAATTCCAAAAGAATATTTTATTTTAGTTGGGAATTATTACAAATATATAAGTGATCTGTGTACCATAAGGAATCATTTTTCCAAATAAATGTATCATATGTACTAGGATCTTGCTACAATGTTTGAATGAGTGTCCACACTTATTCATCCTTCTTCCATTCATCCCTTACTTTCGTTATCCAATCTGGTTGGATAATAGAAATGGAACAGAGTAATGCTTCCACCTCTTCATTCTTTCTTGAGAGTGCATCTGCAACAACATTTATCTTCCATTTTTTGTAGATGATTTCAAAGTCATAACCCAACATCTTTGTGACTCATTTTTGCTGCTCTTCTGAAGATATTCTTCATTCCAAAAAGTGTTTAAGACTATCATGATTAGTTTTTACCTTGAAGTGTCTTCCTATTAGGTAAGGTCTCCATTTCTTTAGTGCATGTAGTATTGCTAGCATTTCCTTCTCATAAATATCTTTCTATAAATACTTTCCTTTGATTGGAAAACTTTCAAAAGCAACAGGTCTTCCTTCTTGCATTAAAACAAAACCAATTCCATTTCCGGAGGCATCACATTCCAAAATAAAGGTTCTTATGAAGTCTAGCATAGCTAAGACCAGTGCTAGGCACATTGCCTCTTTAATATGTTGAAAGGCCTTAGTTGTTTCAGAAGTCTATGAAAATGCATCTTTTTTAAATAATGTTTTTAGAGGTGCTGTTGTTCGCCCATAATTCTTAACAAACTTGTGATAATACCCTGTTAACTTGAGAAATCCTTGCAACTACTTTATGGTTGTGGGGACTTTCCATTCCTTAATGGCTTTAATTTTTTTAGGGTCTACCTTAACACCCTCGTGAGATACAATATGACCCAAATATTCCACCTCTTGTACTTCAAATAAACATTTGGATTTTTTGCATATAATTGTTTCTTCTCCAATAGTTTGAGCAACCTGTCAACATGTTGAACATGATCCTTCCAAGACTTGTTGTAGATTAGTATATCATCAAAAAATACTAGCACAAATTTTCTAAGGAAGGGTTTGAAAATGGAATTCATCAACCCTTGAAATGTATAAGGTGCATTGGTAAGGCCAAAAGGCATGACCAAAATTTCATAATGACCCTCATGAGTTAGAAACATTTATTTCAGAATATCTTCAGTCTTCATTCTAATTTGATGATATCCTGAACGAAGATCCAACTTGGTAAAATGAATTTCTCCATGTAATTCATCCAATAATTCATCAATCACAAGAATGGGAAATTTACCTTTAATAGTGAGCTTATTGAGCTCCCTATAATCCATACACATGCCCCATGATCCATTCTTCTTGTGCACCAATACTACTAGAGCAGAGAAATAACTTTGACTAGGTTGAATTTTACCAACCTCTAACATTTATGCAAGTATATGTTCAATTTCACTCTTCTGGACATAAGGATATATATAAAGCCTGATGTTTGGAGGAACACTTCTTGGAATCAAATTAATAGCATGATCATGATCACGAATAGGTGGGAGTCCTTCAGGAGTTTTAAACACCTTGGAATGATTGTCCAAGAATTTTTCGAGATCTGGAGAAATAGATGATTTTGATGTTGGAACTTCTAGTGAGCATAATTGTGAAATTACGCCTTATTTTTCTTTCTTCAGAAGCTTTGTCATGAAATTAGAGCTTTTTATCTTTCCTGAATTCCCTGCCATACCTCATAATTCAACTTCCTTTCCTTTCGAAAAAAATTTCAAAAAAAGTTGTTGAAAATTAAAAGGTACCATCGCAAAAGATTGTAACTAGTGTACGCCTAGTAAAACATCAACACCTCCCATTGGAATGGAAAGAATTGGACTATTAAATACATATTTACCCATGGTTAGCTTGATATTATGGCATTTTCTAGAGAAATTTATATTTTCTCCATTTGCAACCATCACTTGATATTCTAGTTTTGGGTATAGGAAACAATTCAATTCCTTGGCTACCTTACAATGAATAAAATTATGGGTACTACCCGAATCAACCAAAACTATTACCTTTTTCTTCTTGATATGTCATTCTATCTTGAGATTTTGAGGAGTGGTAGTTCCTACCAATGCATTACATGATATGGTCGGACTCATTTCTTCTTCTTCTAGGGTTGGTTCCTAGTATATATCCTCTTCTTTTGAAATTTCTTGTTCATTTTCTTCCTCCTCTTCACAATCTATGTAAAATAATTTCTTCTCAAGACACTTATATCCTTTAGTGTATTTTATATCACAACTGTAGCAAAGCCCTTTTTCTCTTTTTTTCTTCCAATTGTTGTGGTGTCAAGCTGATAGGTTGTGGAAATCTAGGAGTAACAACACTTCCATATTTATATATGTGAGTGGTAGGCTTCCTTATCGCCATAATTTTACATTCCATTTTTCTTGCGAACATAAATGCCTTCTCCAATGAATCAGGTTCCCAAACACGAACCTCATATTGGATGTTATCCTTTTTAGTCCCTTTGAAGACATCAATCCTGCGTTCCTTTGGAATATCAATTATCCTTATATTCAATTTTTGGAAGTCCTCAATGTGCTCCACCACTGAACCCTTTTGTTTGAGATTGATCAATTGGCTAAAAAAGGTGTTTCTCTTTTTATCCTCATAATGTGCTATCATTTCCTCCATAAAAATTGGCCAAGTGACATTTTTTTATGGGAGCAAAGCCATTGATACCATACAAAATTATTTTGCTCTAAATATAAAGTTGAAATGCATACCTTTTGTCTATTTTTCACATTATTGAGATCAAAATATTGCTCCATATGTAGTATTCATGTCACGGGATCCTTGCCATCTAACTTCCTCATATAGATATTTGGAATATGGTGGGTCTTCCAGCCAAAATTAGAGTTTATGAAATCATGATTAACATTTATTTTTTCTGATCATGAGTTTCCTCTACTATATTTTTGCCATTAGGAAACATTTATTGTATAAACTTTGTCAAACCTACCATGTCTGCTTTTAAATCATTCTTCATGTTTTCCATTTTTTCACCGATCTTAACTTCCATGTCATCCATCTTAGCTTCCATGCCAGGTTCAATGCCATCCATATTAGCTTCCATGCCATTCTTAAAACCAGCCATCATAGCTTCCACGCCTTTCTTCAAACCATCCATCTTAGCTACCACGCATTTCTTCAAAACTTCCATTTCATTTTTTTTTTGCTCTTTGCGAGAGCGAAATTTGGTGCACTTGCTCGTGCAATTTTGGTATGTCATGTTACACTTCTTCATCTTCATGAGTCATAGTAGAGTGTTCTGAAGGCTTAATAGGTGTTGAATTATTTTTAGGGGGCTTAGAACCTAATACTGATATATATTCTACAATATTCCCTTGGAATCAATTCAAACTGATTCTTCAAACAAGGCTTATGCAATTCGAAGAAAAAAAATAAACACCTTTTTCTTCCTTTTGAGGAGCTCGATGTTGAAACTGAATTATCTCTATGATTTCGGATCTTCAATATTTAAAATTCGGCACTGTTGTATCCCTCTGAATCTTCTTTCGAATGCCACAATTATGACCAGATTTGGGTTCTTCAAGGAAATGTTATGCCCAATATCCCACAATGACCTAATTATGGACTCGTTTAGTAGAGCGAACTTGTATCACGTGCCACGTGTCACTTTTTCCTTCTTCGTCTCTAAAATTGATACATAGAAAACTATAGTCTGTGTACTTGGAGCCAATTTTTACAGAATTCCAATCTGATGCTCAGAGAGAGAGTCATGACAATTTTCTCACGGTCACCTCTTTAAGATGAAATTTGGGAGCATAAAAAACCATAAATTCCATAGATCATATCTATGAAAATATTGCAAACCAAGATTTGGAATATTTACACGATGTTCCTTAGTATTATTGATTCGCGTGATATAAATTTTAGCTTCTGAACCTTCGTAGAAAAAAAATTATAGCAAAAATTCCACGATGTCTTGTTTGGAGCAGTGAAAGCCTAGAATCCAAAGCTCTGATACCAAATGTTATGAAACTAGCTCCTAAAATATAAGAAAAGAGAGATCAACACCTTAGAAATTAGCCACTTCAATGGGGCAACCTCCTTTACATTACATAAATGAATAAATCTTGGATGATACAAATGACAAAACCTCCTATATATAGGAGTCCATGGGGTAATAATATAATCCTAGCTGACCTAACAATAATAATGTAAGGGAACAATAATAACAATATTAGGGTTACAGGGGTACAACAATAACAATAAGGGGGCTACATTAACAACAATAAGGGACTACACTAGTAATATAGGGACCTAAGTGAATAGGGTCTACCATCCCCTTAATTTCAGTTGCTATATTCCCTGAGTGAAGGCATTCCTTTTATGGCTTCAATTGTGATATTTCAAAGGTTTAAAGTATATATTATGTGAGCCATTGAATCATCAACGCTCCTCTGCAAGGGAATAACTTCATTTTAGTGCCAATACCTCCATGCAAGGGTGCACTGTAGTGCACTTCCCGACACTTAAGGGTGCATTGGTCACCTGGGAGCAAAATCATCATTGTTCTGGGAATATCCACATGTCCAGTGCCTTCTAAAAGAGTCCATAGGTGCCATAATTCGAATACAAGTGTCCATCCACCACCTATGAACTTGGAAACATGTATTACCTATTATTAGAAAGCCATTCAATGAGAAACTACCTTCAGTTTCCCTATAAATTGGGCACTCATATAAGTGATAAGGAGGAAGAATTTTGAGCAAATTTATGCTATTGGATTCTCAATTGATAAGAGATTGGAAGTACCGATATGCTGCTGAGATGATGTTGGATGTGATGAGCCTACAATGAAGTTGGAGCAGGTTGACGACAAATCAATCTATTGGTTGTAATATTCTCCTCCTACTCTCTTAATAAAGATATCTGTTCATTTTCTCATACACATGTCTATATCTCGTGAAATGTATTATGGATGATGTATGTATTCTTAGATATAATCAGTTTGATTTGATCAAGATAAGTAGATACTTTTATATTTTTATGTTTTTTGTTGTTCAATGTCTTTTATTGCGAGAATCAATCTAGTGGCTTGAGTTGGATTGAGAGCGATAGCAATAATGAAAAAAGGAAAACGAGAGCGAAATTATCACACATAGGCTTCTTTCACTTTCTGTATATCTATTTGTCTTAGAGAAAATAATAGTTGTATTTCTTCTGTTGTTTTAAGTGAAGGAACACCACACTCAGGGAATTTATTTTATGCGTAGATTAAAATTTCATATAACAGGGTAAGAAAATCGGGTGGCAGAAGTTTGAAGGAAGGCGGTCAACAACTCAGTACTGGTATCATAATGGAGAGGTAACTGGAAGTAGGAAATAAATTATTTAGCAAGAGTCACAAAAGTGGAATGAGACACAGAATTCTGGTCAACATACCACTTTTCAACTTATCCAGTGAGCGTACGTTAGAAAAACCGAAGGCAAATGGAGTCATCAGTAATAGTATTTGAAAAAAACCACCTGTGAAAGGAGTGGACACGATTAGTAGGGTCCTCTCTAGTGTTTCATTCAAAGTTAGTTATGTTGAAAGGAAGCTTAGTTGGAATAGTAGGCCTACCTATATCGTGGAGTATATGGTTTTTGATTAACTGGCTAAAATCAGGAAGGCTTAAACCTGCCATGAAAGGTATTAAAGGAGTATCCAGAATGGTTCTAGTAGCGGCTCCAATATTAGGGACAGGGGCACAACTATCTTGAGGACTTGCACCTGCATGGGCCCTAACATAATGATGGTATGATGGTGAGGGGAACCAGGTTTAGAATTAGAGGAAGAACACGATGAATTAAAATCAGAGTTGGTATGGGGACTCGACAAAGGACTAACTCGGACCCTATGCAGTGGAGTGAGTCTTCCTAATTGAAAATGAGGGTGAAGGTCTTGGAGTCTCTGAGATAAAAGCTTTGGGGGCACAATGATGACAAGTCACAAATGACACAAAAAGGTTGAAGGGTGATAAAAAAAGGCTTTGTGAGGCAAATTAATCAATTACGATGTTTATATCTTGGCTTGGTAGTGTAAAACAAGCACTCTTCACTTTATGTGTGAGTATGTGCAAGACATGTGTTAATTTTAATTAAGCTTAGATGGTTGTATAAAGAAAAATACAAAATTTTGAAGTAATGTAAATAAAACTGAAATGATAGTAAAATAAATAGCTAATCATGCATAAATTCAACCCGAAAGAAGGCTTCCTAAACAACTAGTCTAAAAGGTGGGCGAAATTGACTCAAAATACACAAGACAAACAAAAGGTCTAAGGTCTAAGGGATGGGGATCTAATGACTTATATCTGCTAGAAATGACACAGAAAAAAACAAGAAACCAGAGGGGAAAACTGCTGCAAAAGGGTCAAAACCCTAGGGGAAACACAGGAACCGTAAGGGAAAGACCAAAAAAAACTTAAGAGGGGGTTTTGGATGGAATAATAACCTATCAAAAAGGACCTGAAATAAGGATAGATCATAACTTGAAAAAATGGCTTAAAATGTTGCAAATCTCAAACTACCTACTCAGCTAAACCCCTCCTAGAAAGGTGGAAGTGTACTAAAACCCTAGGGGGCTTGGTTCTACTTCAAGGAGACAAATTGAGCATATCCAGGCCTAATATGGGCTAAGACGGAGGTCAGGCAACCCCGAACAGTTCTCTCAATAAACCTTGACAGACAAAGAAAAAATTTAAAAAAAAGTTTTGGCTCACACGTACTGATCTGTGGGTTGTGGAAATCACAATTTTTGGGCAAACAGGTGCGAATTCTAGTAGAAATCACAGATTTTTTCTTGAAAAGTGTGAGTTCCTATTCCTGAATCCTTGAGTGGTAGGTTGCGGAAAAATTGTCGTCTCTGGTGCGACTGATACCTCTTACTTGCGTAAAACACCCGAAAACAAATAGAAGTTAGAATTTTTACTAATTTAGCTCATAAAATTTATAAAAAAAACATCAAGAGACTGAAAAAAGTTGAAGAAAACCCTATTTACTAAAGTGGGTGGTCGCGCAGGAATCTAAATTACAACAGTGGAGTCACCATTTGTTAGAGTAAATTCTTAACGAAAGTGTACGCAAAGAGATCACTTAAGATGTGTGTGACAAACAACCCTAACAACATAAATGGTTTCTTAACTTGTTTAGATCTGCAATCGATAATTAAAACCAATGCTGCAAAAAACCAGATCTATGCAATAAAAGCAGTTAAACAATGAAAATAAATAAGAATTGCTCCATGCATCCAATAGAAAAGACAAGATTTAAATAATTATGAATGTATTATAACACCTGAGAAGGGAAAAGATAATAATGTTACCAGTCCCCCTCAATGGGATGGTTTCTTGGTTGTCCTCAATGCTTCAGATCCAGAAGCTTCTCTCTCTCAATGGAAAAAAACCCTGAAATGTGTTGAACTCTATGGGAGCTCAAAAAGAAAATAAAATAGTAGCAGTAATGAGAATGATCAAAGCGCTATAATGAAAGTGATCAAAGTGAAGAATGAATGGAAAACCCTCCTATTTATAACAAAATATTGAGTTATCCTCTATAATTGTGAAAAATAAAATATTATTAACCAAGATCTAGATCTAACCGCTTGGAATATTTTATTACATTTTGTCGTAGGGAAAAGGTTTTTAAATTTGCTAAATACCTTTATTTATAAAAATAAACAGATAAATGATTTTTTTATCATTTTAAGAATGTGGTTAAGGAATAATTAAAAAATAATGATTTTTTTAATTATTTCTAGGTGCTTTAGTCAAATTTAACAAGGAATAATAGCTAAATAATGATTGAAATAATTATTCATAGAGAAAAACAAGAAAAATAATGATTTATCTAATTATTCTCATAATTGGGTTAAATATGACTAAGAATATTATTTAAACAACGGTTTAATTAATTATCCCTAGAGGAAAATTATATAAATAAGGATTTATTTAATTAGTCCTCATGGGGTTTCTTGTTCTAACCAGAAATAACTTAATAAAATGTGGTTTATTAAATTATTTGTTATAGTGAAAGTAATTTTACTATGGTAAAATTGGTCTTACATGGTGTACTTCGATCCATCTAATTGTAAATGGTTAGATGACCAAATTTTGGTGATAACAACATCCCTCCAAAATCACTCAAAAAAGAAACTATGAATTGCACACTATTTTGGTTTTTGGAATTATAATAAATCCATTAATTTATACATCAACAGGGTGAGCCCTTGAATTCTACATGCAAATGTAAAACAATTTTTTATTTTTCAACATTCCCTTTCTATTCCTTCTGCATCAAGTAGCATTGACTTCTAGCTACATTTTAAATTTGGCTTGATACCCAAACTTGGTTGGACATGGTATTGAACTTTGCTTATCTATTTCCTTGTTGCACAAAATTAGGGCCATGGGTATGTTATATTGTTAATCTAGCATAGTCCACCCCATAACATAAGGATAGGGGTTATTATTATATATATTTTTTCTTTATACCACATATCGACCCTTATAACATTATGTATATATAAACACACATATATGAGTGACCTTATACTACCAAAGTATGCGCATAAAATAAATAAATATATATATCTATCCCTTACATTACTTTTGGATTTATTTTCTCAGTCATAAACTATATGCTTTACGATGTGAAACGAATGTTTTCAACCCTTGAATGCCTTCACGGTACCATGCGCACAAATAGAGTATTTATGCATTTTGTCCACATGATGAAATTATGTGGAAGAGGGTCGGCGTAGGCTGATTAGAATTTAGACATGTGCCTCTACTTGACCGTGGTGATTTACTTTGGTTTGATCAATGGTGAGGATTAATCTGTCACCATTAGGGTAAATACCTATCCTCAACTTCTTTGTTGTAATGGTGTCATTTGCGTTTGCACTAGTTGAGATCCGAGCTCTATAACCAAAAAGTTAATTGGTAAGATGTTTTTTTCCCTCTGTTAGAAATATTTACCATCATTTTTCAATTTTCCTTTCTATCTTTGTGATGAGAGAAATGACACTTGCCGATGAAAGAAAATTCTACACACTGGGTCTTGAAATCGACCCTGTTCGTTCTAAATATTTGTTTTCCTTTTCTATATACTTTTGTGCAACCTTAGCAAGGATTTGTGCTAGTTACAACTGCTAATTTTTATTTCTTTGGTGATATACTTACAGGTCAACCAATACCTCTTTTGTAGGCCTTGCTGAGGCTACCACCTTATAGGACCAAATTCTTCTCATAATATATATAAATATATATCTACCCTTGACATTAATTTTGAATTTCTTATCTCTCTCACAAATTATATGCTTTATGATGTGAAATGAATGTTATCAACCCTTGAAGGAATTCATGGTACCATGTGCACACGTGGATGATTTATTTGTTGTGGAAGAGGGGTCGACCTAGGTTGATTTAACTTTAGATATGTGTCTCTACTTGACTGTAGAGAATTAATTTGATTTAATTAATGGTGAAGATTAATCTTTCAGCATTAGGGTAGATACC
Source organism: Pinus albicaulis (assembly GCA_034641835.2). Taxonomy (NCBI): domain Eukaryota; kingdom Viridiplantae; phylum Streptophyta; class Pinopsida; order Pinales; family Pinaceae; genus Pinus; species Pinus albicaulis. The sequence continues at coordinate 28,291 of JAXQQM020073003.1, forward strand.
TATTCTCAACCTCTATGTCATAATGGTGTCATTTTTGTTTTCACCAGTTGAGAGACGAGCTCTGCAACCACAAAGTTAATTGGTAAAATGGTTTGTACCTTGTGTTTGAAGGATTTACCATTATTTTTGAATTTTCCTTGCTATCTTTGTAATGAGAGAAATTACACTTGTCGATCAAAGAAAATTCTACACACTAGATCTTGAAATCGAACCTGTTCATTTTAAATATTTGTCTTCCTTTGTTATATACTTCTGTGTGACCTTCAAAAGGTATTTGTGCTAGTTACGACTTCTGTTGTTTGGTTTGGTGGTATACTTGCAGGTCAACCCAAACATATTTTGGAGGTCTTGTTGTGGATACCACGCTTCATATAAATTCTCGTGTTGCTATAACTTTCTCATGGGATTTCTCGAAGATAAATTATGAGAACTAAGTTTTAATTTAAAATCCCTAACTTTTTTCTTTTCAGAGGGGGATTCTTCTTGTATATTTACGATATTGAATTGTGTTTCTTAATGAAATAATGTATTGTCGTAAATATTTTATTTATGCCCCTCCAAGGTAGGATATTGGTTGCAATAAAACTATTTTTATAATATTATTGTAAATATTTAATGGATAATTCGAGATCAAAATACAGGTTTCTCTCTTATTATTCACAGTATAGACCTTGGTCGTACTTGGGTTTTTTCTATGATACATTTTTGGGGTAATTACGTCTAGAATAACATATTTCGCCTCAACCTTTATAAATAATAATCTATAATTACTCTCTTATTGGTTCTCCAAGCCATGTTTGGGTCCATCTTTGATTTTCAGCTATATGAAATGTATTGTAATTAGCGTATTTAGAAAATTCCTTAACTGGCCAGGGTTTGAATTTCATTGTGTAATTTTCTTTGAGGGTTTCATTAGAATATATGGGTAGAAATCTAACTATAATATACAAAGCCTTGTAATGATTTGTTTATAATTAAGTATTCCGAACCTTTTTATTAACTCAAGTCTTTCATATTTTATAATGTGTCTTGTGGTTGAAACTTGCATGGCCGAAGATGTAATTTTATTTCTTCATTTCAAGAAACACAAAATTTATATTTATTTCCTTTTGTTTTGATGTGAATGCTATTGCAACCACAAATTAATTCCTTGAGATTGTTATTTGTATTCCTTTCATGTTTCCATTCATGCGTACATGTATATTCTTTGTAGGTTTAAAATATGCACTTCAATTTATGTATTATTATAAATTCATGCTTCAAGGAATGATATGGTTTTTTTTTTTTTTTTTTGTTGGGTTTAGAAAATACCAGGTAGGCCAAAAGCCCGATGGAATCCTATTTTGGGAGACCATATAAGGTTTTTATTTAATTCCATATTAATAAATTTCCAAGGACTTCATATTTCATGGTCAGTTGACGAGGTCTCCCTCCCTCATCTTTGGCATGTAACTTACTAACCTGGAAACAAACTTGTACTATTTATTTTAACAATATATATATATATATATATATATATAGAGAGAGAGAGAGAGAGAGAGAGACTGTTTTCCAATGCATTCAATTTTAGTACAAGTGCAATGTCCAATGTAAGAGAGGTTGTTTTCATATTTCTATTTTCAATGCTACCTCTGTAATTATTCTACTTTAGTTAGTTCTCTCACGTTTTCTTTTCATATTGACCTATACAATAGATAACAAGACTGGTCCTTGGGTAGGGTCTCTTTGCCAATTCTCCATAGTAGAGGAATGCTTAGTATTAGAAGTAGAAATCCTTAAGTTAAATACTCTATCCTTTAACCAACAACTTTCCTACAATAGAAAAAACCCAGATACACACATATAAATATAAATTTTATTCACATAAAAATTATTAGGGCTTATTCATTCACCTTATTGAATACACTTAGGAAACACAAATAAATAAAATCCTACTTATTTCATTCCTAACTCTGGACTACAGAAATAATATGTTTCACAAAAAAATTTCCATATATTTATATACTTATCTAAGTATTTCTAGAAATAGATCAAATTCTTCCATATTCCTTCCAACCATGAACTACATTTATTATTAGTACCTGCCCCCCGAGCTCTACTCCTTCCTTCTAGGAAATTAACTTAGTAATTCTTCCTCAACTTCACCTCCTTAATGCCAAGCAATGTCTTGCTAATTCCAGCTTCAGTTCCAACCTTATTCTCCCACTGACACCTTTATTTTATTATAATTGGATTTATATCTCAAATTCCTCTTTAAAATAGCTTCCATTCATGATTTTTATCTCAAATCAAGTATTTCTTTGGTCTTCTCAACTGACAATTCATACTATATGAAAAAAATGAAGGATTTCACTTTTTGTTTCTACCACCTTCTTGTGCATAACTGATTCCAACTGTTTTCTTGGAAGTTAGGAGTCTCATATCTCACATGATAGTATTTAATTTATTTTCACAAGTAATAATAGACAAAAAAAAATTCTTTTTATTCATCAAAATAAATATTTACATTCTCATAACAATTTACTTGTGCCGCTTAACTTTTTAGTCACGTGTCTAATATAAAATCCATAGAAAGTCAAATTTACGAGGGGAATCACACTTATCCACATTATCCCTATTTAGATGTTATAATGATCCTTATCATGTTTCTTATCAAAATATGATTATGATTCTAAAATAATTTGTGATAGGGTTATCCATTCACAAAGTACCTTTAGAGTGCTAAGTTATCACTATTCCCTAAATTGAAAATCTTCCATTATTTCTAAGATAGGTTGATTCTTATTGATTTCTTAGATTTTATTATGAACTTAGACTTACTTACCTTATGATTTTATCAGGGAAAATTTTAGGGGCTAATATTTGTAGGTGGGATAATTTTCCATGATTTTTCCAAAAATAATATTCGCCAATTTCCATTTTTTTCTAAAATGATTCGCCCAAATTTTATAGTACACAATTATTTTACCTTAAAAATCGCCAAAATATTATATAAACTAATATAAAATCAATGGAAATATAAATATTTCTATAAAAAGATCACAAAAACATTTTATAATTTGCATATTAGGGACAAATAATATTCACCAGGGTTTCTAAAATTCAAGATAAACTTCCATCCTTAGGATTTTAGTAGATTTTATACTCCCTGTGGAGTAGGAATTGATTTGAGATTTTTTGAAATGTGAGATGAAATAGAATAATAATTAATAGATGATGCAGGAGCATTCTTCAAGGTTTATAAGACCTAGGAGTTTTATCACACATTTACTAAAGGGAGTGGGTTCCCTTAATTATTTTGTTTATTATCCTAAGTTTAGTTTGAGTACTAAAGAGATTTAAATGTAATTTTATTAATGAAGAATATATTGTGAGTTGTAGAGATGTTAGGGAAGAGTGAGGATTTTAGGGATCTAGAGGTCTAATATAGGATTTTGGTTGAGTAAAGAATGGAATTGAGAGAAGCTGTAGGAAATATTGAGAGATTGTTGGATATGAACTGAAATTGGTTCATGATTCCCTTTTTGTATATGTTGGTAAGAATTTTGAAAGATAAGGGGTTTGACCCAGAATTGATTATTTGGGCCTTATGAGGTAGGACTTAATAGTCTTACGAGTATAGCTATTAGCCTTTGTAAATATACTCTGTCATATTAATAAAAAAACATAGTGTGCAGTGAGGGTGATGAAATGGGGTTTTGATATCTGTGTTGTGTGAATAATTCTATTTCTAAAGGTTTATTTCTATCTGTTCAATGGTGAATTGAAATTCATTTCTAATTGAGTCATTGAAAAAGTATAAAATGCATTAAATTGTGAATATGTGTAGTAAGGAAATTGCTTGATGTTGAGCGATATTGATGAAATCTCCGAAGTTCATATTTGCGGAATCGATGTTTAAATGTTCGCTTAGAAATTCATGTGCAGGTGCATATGAGTCGATATTTCCTTATTGAAATGGCGAATGGATCCATTTGGCGATAATTGTAGTGGTATTACTGTGGACGGGAGGAAAAAAAATACATTTTCCAAAGACAGAAACTATGATTTTTCCCTATGTTCCAGAGGATTCAAAAAAAAAGTGTGAAGGGTGAATGGATGGTGGAGATTAGATCGCAAGGGTGAAGCTGGAGAATGAATCGTTGTGATTATATCCCAGATCTGAAGCGAGAGCAATGGATGGTTAAGATCCTATCTCAAAAATGAAGTGGAAGGTGAATGGTCGAAATCACATCGCAGGATTACAATGGAAGATGGATAGTCAGGAAGCCATATTGCATTTAGAGATGCGAAATTGTTAAAGGACCTTGAGATTGCGATGAGGAGGCACATGTCAGTTTTTTGTGCATATCGCATATCACATCTGTTAAGGGATCATTTAAATGCAATATGTTATAATCTTCGGTGTGCGAAATTTAATATTTTCCAATTTGCGAAATTGGCATAATTGCAATATTGCGATATGGTTATAATTTCGATATTGCGATATGGTTAAAACTGCGATATTGCACTTGAGATGCGAAGTGCGATAGGGTGAAAATTCATGGTGATGCAATTTGTCAAAGAGTAGAGTTGTGATGTGATAAAAATTCCTCGGTTAATGTGAAAGGATGCGTTGCGAAGTATGATGGCCTTGTGTTGAAATATTGTCATTGATGGAAAAGGACGTAGCAGGAATTGGCATCTAAATGTAGCGAGATAAGAACAAGAAAGAATGTTCTACGTTTGAGCTACGGAGGCCGATTATGGGTCAAGAGCACGGACAAGCGAACGAATTGAAAGTTGTCCATGAACGGTATGGAAGAAAAAGGTTACGCATTATATATATATTCTTGATAGAATTTAGAAAGAAGGATAGTAGAGTCTCTGTGGACAACTATGGATCATTGTCCGTAAACATCAAAAACCCTGTGGCAAGGATTCGAAATTAAATATTTAGTGTATAAATGGAATGAAATCATTGTTGCAGAGTTAGGGATATGTGTATTAACTAATGTAATTCTTGTGTGGAATCCCCTGAACCTTTGTGTAAATAATCTCTGTAATAAAGTCGAATGATGTCTTGTGTAATTGGAAGGTTTGAATGATACTCTGTATCTAATAAGGGAGTTGATGGGATATGGCGCAGATTAATGGAGTAGCGGAACACTTGGTGACGACGGAACGCGAAGTTGGACGGAACCAGGAGTAATAAAAGGCAAAAACTTAAAGTGCAACTTAATTATAATAATACATTGAAAAGGCGACGAAACCCTGCGTGGAAGAGCGGAACCATGACCGAGTGAATAGTGAAGGTTGTTTATGGTTTTCATCGCACCGCTTTCGATGGGCAAGCGGTATTTCCTGGTTGAGGAACGATTCCATAGAGTGCTCAACACGCATCCTTGTACGACTTCACAAAACCACTTTTCATCGCGCGTTATAGTTCGACCCAGGATGCCCAGCGATATCGTTGAGTGTCGTTGATCTGGGAAGGGGTCATCGGACGGTCATCATTTGTTGAAGGTGCGCAGAGATTAACACAGGTACGGCAGGCCATCACACGTTAACGTTCGGCATCGGAGGTCGAGCGATATGCATATACGTCGTTGATCTGGAAGCTTGCTAATCTAATGGTGATCGGACGCTGGACTTGCGTGAAAGTTACGTATGGTACCGTGCGCGCATCTGATTGGCTATTAACTATAGTTTTTGGCCTGGGGTCAAAGGTTTACCATATTATTTGAAAGCGTTAAATTCCGAAGGGTTAAACTTTAGATATAAGGCTTGGGAATTCAAAAGTTGTAAATATATTTATTTGTCAATTTCTTTAAAATTGATAAATAAATTAAAAAGAGATCAAAAAGCCCCGTGGGATAAACTAAAAGGAATACTGACAGAGGAATACCATTAGCGATTCGTGGTTTTGACTCATGGTTTTAATAAAGGAAAAACTATATAAGGAGAATAAAAATAGAGAACGAGGTGCGCATCGTAAGGGTGGTGAACGAAGAATTTCTCCAAGGAGTATCTGTATGGGTGAGCTATGTTCTTAACTGATAAATCTGAAACTATGATGCACCCATGGATATAATGATCTGACGATGATGAATATCTGGTTTCAATCAACTTACGAAATCATGAAGAATGTATAAGGGTTGTGAATGAATACGTCACTCTGAAGTATATATGTATGGAATGGGTAATATATTTTTGAATTAAGGATGCATCTCTGAAGAAATTAAATAAATCTGGTGGCCTGCAAGGTATTTTGTGTGGAAGTGGATGAAGTGTGGTCCACAGTGGTGCTGAGGGTTGAAGCCTTCAGTGAGGGGGTTGTAGCTCCCTTCCAGTGGTAACTAGTAAATGAGAGCAGGAGGCAGTAGCTCCCTTCCAGGAGAGGCTGGTAAACGAGAGTAGGTTGTAGCCTTCTGCAGGTGGGTGCCTGCATGATGGTATAAGTCTACACCAAGATATAATGTAAGAAGTTTTATCTATAATAAATATTGAAGATAGAGATTACAGCAGTGGTGGTTTTCTACCAAATTGGGTTTCCACCTTAAATCTTGGTGTTCATATGTGTTTCTTATGTTTTGTTCTATTATTTCTATTCATGCTTACTACTTATGAATGATGCAATGATCTAAGTAAAGACATAATAAGATCTCTGGACATACAAGTTGGATGCAGTAATGTAACATATGGTTTTAAGGGAAGGAAAAATAAAAAATTTCAGTCAGCTCTAAATACTGATTCACCCCCACCCCCTCCTCAGTGTTTTTCCAACAACTGGTATCAGAGCAAGGTCCTTCTGAAATAGCTTAACCACTAGAAGGAAGATCAAGAAAGATGAGAAATCAAGATGGAACAACATCTATTAGGCCTCTGCTCTTTAACGGAAACAATTTAATCTTCTAGAAAACAAGGATGAGATCCTATCTTCAGTCTCTGGGAGCAGAGGTATGGGAAATTGTTGAAGGAGGATATCAATATCCAGCTGCAGTACCAACAGATCCGACGGAAAGAAAGAATTATGAAACAAATGCAAAGGCGGTCAATGCTCTATTGGGAAGTCTAACTGAATCAAAATTTGTCAAAGTCATGTAGCTGAATATAGCAAAGGCAACATGGGACAAAATCATTCTAAGTTATGAAGGTGATGCAAAGGTAAAAAGTGATAAACTCCAAACTCTCAGAATTCAATATGAGAATCTAAAAATGGATAATGAGGAGAGCATTTCCAATTTCTTTTTACGTCTTGATGATATTGTAAATCGTATGAGAAATCTGGGAGAAACAATAACCGAATCTACCTTGGTTGAGAAAGTCTTAAGATCACTAACAACAAAATTTGAGTCAAAGGTCTCTGCTCTTGAAGAAAAGCAAGATCTTCAAAATCTTACTGTGGTGCAACTTCATGGCATACTAACTGCATATGAAATGAGAAGAGGAGGACCATCTGAAGTCAAAGAAGCAGTCTTTAGAACTTCTACAAAAGGGAAGGAAGTACAAAAAATAGAAGGATCAGGATATATCTTAGAAGAAGATGAGATAAACTTTGTAAAGAAACTTCAACTTGGCACAGGACGGTTCAGAGGTAAGCTTCCTTTCAAATGTTTTGATTGTGGAAGAGTTGGTCATTATGCTGCTAAATGTCCTTATAAAGAAACACATAAAAAGGGGAAGGAAGTAGAAAGAAGGAATAAGAATCATTTTAGCACTAGAAAGAGTTACTATACTCATGAAGACAGTGATGGGTTATCTGATAGTGAGGGAGAATGTGAACAAGATCTTAGACTTCTCATGGCATTTGAAAAAGAATCTAGAGAAGAAAAGGATACTTTTGTGGATGCTCTAGAAGACAGTGATTTTCTTGATGAAAACAATAAACTCAAAATTTTCTTAGAAGAGAGTAAAATAACCATAGAAACTCTGAAAAATCAGCTTGAAGAAAAAGAGAAACACAATGAGAAATTAGAGTGTGAAGTAGTAAGTCTAAGAAAAGAACTTGAGAAAATAAAGACTCTGAATCTTAGATTTGCTAAAGGATCTGAAATCTTAGATGAGATTATCAAGGTACAAATTTCTCCTCTTATAAAGACAGGTCTTGGATATATCGGAGAATCGTCTCAGGCTTCATCACCAAATTATCTAAAAGCAGTTACAGATGGTTTACAACATGCTGCCATTCAGCAAGGGAATAAAGAATCTTTACATGTAAAGCATGATCATCTCAATTCAAAGAACACTAACAGGAATGTCTTTCAAAGAAACACCAATCAACAGGTAAATTCATGTAGAATATTTTATGATCACAGAAATTTCTTCTTCAATGGACAATGTTTCTCATGTCACAATTTTGGTCATAAAGCTGTTCAATGTGTTGCATATAAAACCATCATGACAAGAGAAGCAAGAAAGAAAAGGATTGATATTGAAACAAAGAATAATACTTATAACAACTTTTCTCCTCTTCAAAATGAAGTTGAATGTGCTTATTGCAATAACTTTGGCCATGAAGAATCTAAATGCAGGAGAAAAGTTCAGCCAAAAGAACATGTTCCTTCAAGCTCCAAAGTATGGAAAAAGAAGGAATTACAGGTTGAAAATTGTGGCATAGCGTTATTTGTAGAAGATGAAGAAAACCAATGGTACATTGATAGTGGATGCTCAAGACACATGACAGGTGACAAAAACAAACTTCTTGCATATAGTGCTCTAGAAAAGGAAAATAATGTTACATTTGGAAATGATACTCCTGCGGTCATTAAGGGAAAAGGGTCTATTTTTCTAAAAGAAAAGGTGAAAGCTAATGAAGTCATGTATGTGGATGGATTAAAGCATAACTTGTTAAGTGTAATTCAAATGTGTGATCAAGGAACTGAAGTTGTCTTTAGTTCAAAAGAATGTGTGGTACGTGATCTTGATACAGGTAAAGCAATTATAAAAGGGAAAAGAACTCCAAACAACCTATATATATTGAAGAACTGCAAAGAACAATGTTATTTGAGTAAATCTTCAGAAAATTGGCTATGGCATAGAAGGTTGGGGCATCTGAGCTTCTCTCAAATCAACAAATCAAGCAGACTGAAAGCTGTTCGTGATCTTCCCAATATTACTCTACCTGAAAATATCATATGCAAATATTGCCAATTCGGCAAGCAAACTAGGGTACAATTTAATGCCAAGGAAGGATCATCAAGAAAGCCTCTTGAACTCAGTCACACTGACATATGTGGACCTATGAGGAAAAATTCACCACGTGGTGAAGAATACTATATCTTATTCATTGATGATTTCTCTAGAATGTGTTGGATTGGGCTGCTTAAACACAAAGATGAAGCATTTGAGAAATTTTAGATCTTCAAAGCACTAGCTGAGAATGAATTAGATCTAAAAATAAAGTGTCTTAGATCTGATCGAGGAGGAGAATATACATCCAATGAATTCCTTTAATTTTGTGAACAATATGGCATAAAAAGATAGTGTTTTGTAGCTGGCACTCCACAACAGAATGGCATTGCAGAAAGAATGAACAGAACAGTTCAACAAATGGCTAGAGCTATGCTTGATGATTTCGGAACACCTGACACATTTTGGGGAGAAGCAGAACATACAGTAGTAAACATTCTCAACAAGGCACATGTTCGTGTAAATAGTGATAAAACTCCATATGAACTCTCGTATGGTAATCCTCCCACTATAAAGCATTTAGAATTTTTGGGAAGCAAATGCTTTATCAAGTAACAATGACGAAAAACTAAAAGTTTCAACGCAGTATTAAGAATATTTTCAGTTACCTCTTATAGATAGGTATATAAATAAAGCAATATGCAGATTCTCAAGATGTTAGAATACTATGTTGAGCATTGACATTCCTAGAGTTCAAAAGAAGAAAGAAACAATAAAGATGATGATGACAGATTCATCTGCATCCAAACAGTGAATGACACAAATATTTCTCAGAGAATCAAAGACATTTTCCTGAAAAGGTCATCAAATAGAAACCAGAATCATCCAGAACCAAATCTCAGAAAAAGGACTCAAAAAGCAAACCAGAAGAGACCTCAGACAGACCTTTGTAATAATCCCTGTACTGTCTACTTATTAAACTCACACATGAATTCAAGTTAGTGATGAATGCTGGATCAACATGAACACAATTCCAAGCATCACTGAAAGAATCACACTTGGGAATTAGTACCAAGACCTCATGACAAAAATGTCATTTGAACTAAATGGATATTCAAAAACAAGTTAAATGAGAATGGGGATGTTATAAGAAATAAAGCTAGACTTGTTTGCAAGGGGTATGCTCAACAAGAAGGTATAGATTTTGAAGAAACTTTTGCTCCTGTAGCCAGACTTGAAGCCATAAGAATGTTTCTTGCTTTTTCAAGCTTCCAACAAATCAAAGTTTATCAAATGGATGTTAAATCTTCTTTTCTCAATGGTGATATAGAAGAAGAAGTTTATATAGAACAACCAGAAGGATTCATTTTGGGAAATGATGAAAAACTTGTTTGTATACTTAAAAAGGCTCTATATGGTCTCAAACAAGCTCCAAGGGCATGGTACTATTGTCTTGACAAATATCTTCATCAACAAGGATTTTCAAAAGGGTCTGCTGATAGCAACTTATACACAAAAACTGAAAATGACAAACTATTAATTGTGGTTGTATATGTTGATGATATCATTTTTGGAAGTAATGAAGAGTCTATGAGTCAGAAATTTGCTTCTGATATGCAGCAAGAATTTGAAATGTCTTTACTTGGGGAACTAACATTCTTTCTTGGATTTCAAGTGCAACAAGCAACAGATGGAATTTTCTTATCACAAGCAAAATACCTCAAGCAAATCCTGAAGAAGTATGGCATGGAAGATTGCAAACCTGTAAGTACACCAATGATAACCGGATGTAATCTCAGTTCTAGTGATGATTCCCCCACGGTGAATCAACCAGAATACAGATCTATGATAGGAAGTCTACTTTATCTCACTGGGACAAGACCAGACATTATGCATGCAGTTGGGATTGTTGGACAATTTCAAGCCAATCCAAAAGAGTCTCACCTTCAGGCTGTGAAAAGAATATTCAAATATCTACAAGGAACTCAAGATTTTGGACTATGGTATCCAAAGAATGATGATCTTACTCTTCATGCATACATTGATGCAGATTGGGCTGGAAGTGTTGATGATCGGAAAAGCACTAGTGGTGGTGCATTCTATATGGGGCCCCGGTTAGTATCTTGGTTTAGCAAGAAGCAAAGCTCCATTGCCTTATCTACAGCAGAAGCAGAATATGTGGTTGTTGCATCATGTTGCACTCAACTTCTCTGGATGATGCAAACCCTACAAGACTTTCAAATCAAATGTTCACCTCCTATCTCCATTATGTGTGATAATACAAGTGCCATCAGTATCTCAAAGAATCCTGTTATGCATTCCAAGACCAAGCATATTCCCATCAAATATCACTTCTTACGTGAACAAGTGCTAGAACAAAAGGTGAAATTGGAGTATGTTTCCTCCAAAGAACAAGTTGCTGATATATTTACCAAACCTCTACCCAGGGAAGCGTTCGAATATCTCAGACAAAAACTGGGAGTAGTCTCTGCCATGCAGAGGATCAAGTCTACTTAATTACAAAAGATTAAATTGGTTGTGAGGTGCTGTTGGGAATCTCTGAATGCACGGGCTAAGGGGGAGCATTGGTCATATGAAAAGGATGCATTGTTGGAATTTATAAGTCATCTTGTTATATTATGAAGATGCAACATGATCTCAGGGGGAGCATGGTATTGTCAACTCTTTGCATTGATGTCAAAGGGGGAGGAAAAGCAACAAAGGGCTTCTATAAGAAAATCAGAGGAAGAGTATTGCCATCAATGCCAAAGGGGGAGATTGTTGGAAATATTGTCATTGATGGAAAAGGATGTGGCAAAGGAATTGGCATCTAAATGTAGCAGAGAAGAACAGAGAAAGAGTGCATCTACAGTTTGAGCTACAGAAAGGCAGATTTACCAAAGATCGTGGACAAGTGCGGAATCAAAAGTTTCCCGTAGATAGTATATGAAGAAAAAGGTTCCCGCATTATATATATTATCGATAGAATTCAGAAAGAAGGATAGTAGAGTCTATATGGACAACTATGAATCATCGTCAGAACATCAAAAACCCTATGGCAAGGATTCAAGATTAAAGATTTAGTATAAATGGAAATGAAATCATTATTGCGTAGTTAGGGATATGTGTATTAACCGATGTAATTCTTATGTGAACTCGAACCTCCGTGTAAATAATATCCGTAACTTAAGCTCTAATGATGTCCCGTGTAATTGGAAGGTTTGAATGATACTAGGCTTGAATGATACTCCGTATCTAATGATATCTGATGAGGGAGTTGATGGGAGATGGTGCAGATTAATGGAGTAGCGGAACACTTGGTGACGACGGAACGCGAAGTTGGACGGAACTAGGAGTAGAAAGGAAAAACCTAAGAGCACAAATTAATTATAATAATACATTGAAAAGGCGACGGAACCCTGTGTGGAAGAGCGGAACCATGACCAAGTGAACAGTGAAGGCGGTTTATGGTTTTCATCGCACCGCCTATGTGGAGTAAGCAGTATTTCCTGGTTGAGGAGCAATTCCATAGAGTGCTCGACACGCGTCCCTGTACGACTTCACAAAACCACTTCTTTCATCGCGCGTTATGTTCGACCTGCAGACGCCCAAAGCGTTGATATCATTGAGCACCATTGATCTGGGAAGGGGTCATCGGATGGTCATCATTTGTCGAAGGTGTGCAAATATTAACACAGGTACGGTAGGCCATCACATGTTAACGGTCGACATCGGAGGTCAAGCGATATGCATATATGCTATTGATCTAGAAGCTTATTAATCTAACGATGATCAGACACTAGACTTGCGTGAAGTTTACTATGGTACGATGGGCGTATTGGATTGGCTATTGACTATATATATGTGGGCCCGAGGTCAAAGGTTTATCGTAAGATTAATTTATTTGGAAGCATTGGATATTTCTATAAAGTTCGAAGGGTTAAACTTTAGATATAAGGCTTGGGAATTCAAAAGTTGTAAATATATTTATTTGTCAATTTCTTTAAAATTGATAAATAAATTAAAAAGAGATCAAAAAGCCCTGTGGGATAAACTAAAAGGAATACTGACAGAGGAATACCATTAGTGGTTCGTGGTTTTGACTCATGGTTTTAATAAAGGCAAAACTATATAAGGAGAAGAAAAATAGAGAACGAGCTGCGCATCGTAAAGGTGGTGAATGAAGAATTTCTCCAAGGAATATCTGTATGGGCGAGCTCTATTCTTAACTGATAAATCTGAAACTACGATGCACCCATGGATATAATGATCTGGCGATGATGAATCTCTGGTTTCAATCAACTTACAAAATCATGAAGAACGTATAAGGGTTGTGAATGAATACGTCACTCTGAAGTATATCTATATCGAATGGGTAACAGATTGTTGAATTAAGGATGCATCTCTAAAGAAATTAAATAAATCTGGTGGCCTGCAAGGTATGTTGTGTGGAAGTGGATGAATCATGGTCCACAGTGGTGCTGAGGGTCGAAGCCTTCAGTGAGGGGGTTGTAGCTCCCTTCCAGTGGTAACTGGTAAACGAGAGCAGGGGGTAGTAGCTCCCTTCTAGGAGAGGCTGGTAAACGAGAGAAGGTTGTAGCCTTCTGCAGGTGGGTGCCTGCATGCTGGTATAAGTCTGCACCAGTATATAATGTAAGAAGTTTTCTCTATAATAAATATTGAAGACAGAGATTATAGCAGTGGTGGTTTTCTCCCGAATTGGGTTTCCACCTTAAATCCTGGTGTTCATATGTGTTTCTTATGTTTTGTTCTGTTATTTCTGTTCATGCTTATCGCTTATGAACATCTAAAGACATAATAAGATCTTTGGACATACAAGTTGAATTCAGTAAAGTAGCATATGGTTTTAAGAGAAAGAAAAAGTAAAATGTTTTCCATTCAGATCTAAATACTAATTCACCCCCCTCTAAATATTTTCCAACAAAGTGGTTTAAGAAAGGTAAGTTGAAGTTCTAAGGTTAAAGTGCTTATAATAAAGGTTTAAAGATAAAGGTTGTATCAAGGAGCTTTCCGCCAATGAATTTTATGATGGAGCAAAGTGGGTTTATAAAGGGTTAAGAGGGTTTATGAACCTATCTTAATTGAAAAATCTTAACATATACCCTAAGGAGTATAATCCTAAGTTAAGGCAGTAGTCAATAGTAAGCCCCTAGATCATTTTGCACGAGGAAGATTAGTTCTATTTTGGGTTTTTTATTCAATATTGAATTTTATTCTCAAGATATAGTGGGAATGTCATATGTTCTTATGTCAAACAAGGAACAATCTTCTTTTGAAATTGAGAAGATTCCACTCAAGATATTGGATAAGTGGATGATGAAAAGAACAAAAGTGATCAGTATGAGAAATTTTCAAAGTCAACAAGTCAAGAAGAGATGGAAGGATATGTAGGACAATATAAAGAAAATTGTTTGGAAACAGAAGAGGATGTTGGCGATAGGGTCAGGAATGAAAATATATAGTCAGGTACAAGACAATGGAACTAGTGGAGAATACATGAAGTTGAAGTTCAATTCTGTTGAGATGATTACAAGACAAAAACACACAGAGGTACATAAATTTATGTTTCTTGAATACATTCTTATGTTTAATATCAGTATCAAAACACTATGCAGTGGAGATGATCATGACAACAGAGCAAAAGGACATCCACAATGCAAGGTTTGGCATCCGGGAAAAGGAGAGAATGCAGCAAATACACCTGCAATTGGAAAAGGTTAGACAACGAGCTGGAAGATGAAGTTTGATGAAGTTTACAAGAAAGGAAGTTGGAAGACTCATGAATAGGATTCCATGAATTATTTCAACCTGGGAAGTCTGATGCAGGATCATTCTTCAAGGTTTATAATACCTAGGAGTTTGATCTCACATTTACTAAAGGGATTGGGTTCCCTTAATTATTTTGTTTATTTTCCTAAGTTTAGTTTGAGTTCTAAAGAGATTTAAATGTAATTTGATTAATGAATAATATCACGTGAGTTGTAGAGATCTTAGGGATGAGTGATTAATCCTAGGAAGAGTGAGGATTTTAGGAGTCTAGAGGTTTAATATAGGATTTTGGTTGAGTAAATAATGGAATTGGGAGAAGCTTTAGGAAATATTGAGAGATTGTTTGATCTAAACTGAAATTGGTTCATGACTTATTTTTTGTATATATTGGTAAGCATTTTGAAACATCAGGGGTTAGCCCAGAGTTAATAGTTTGGGCCTTATGATGCAGGAGTTAATAGTTTTATGAGTATAGTGTTAGCCTTTGTAAATATACTATGTTATATTAATAAAAAACACAGTGTGCAATGAGAATAATGAAATGGGGTTTTGATATATGTGTTGCGTGAATAATTCTATTTCGAAAGGTTTATTTCTATATTTCCAATGGTGAATTGCAATTCATTTTTGATTGAGTCATTGACAAAGTATAAATGCATTAAATTGTGAATCTCCATAGTTAGAAGGTTTCTCTATGTTAAGCGATATTGATGAAATTTTTGAAGATTTCCTTTGTGGAACCGGTGTTTAAAAGTTTTCTTAGAAATTTGTGTGCAGGTGCATATGAGTTGATATTTCCTTATTGAAATGGAGGATGGATCCATTTGGTGGTAATCGCAGTGGTATTACTTTGGACGGAAGGAAAAACAAATATATTTTCCAAAGGAAGAATTGTGTTTTTCCCCAAATTTCCAGAGGTCTCAGAAAAAAAGTGTAAAGGGTAAATGTATGGTGGAGATTAGATCACAAGGGTGAAGTTGGAGAATGGATGGTTGAGATTATATTGCAGATCTGAAGTGAAAATGGTTGATGGTTAAGATCCTATCACATAAATGAAGTGGAAGGTTAATAGTCATGATCACATCGCAGATGATAGTGAAGATGGCGTTAGAAGGTAAGAACTCCCAAAGACGAATTGTTAAAGGACCTTGAGACCTGTGATGAGGAGGCACGTGTCGAAGCTTCAGGTATATCACATATACCATCTAAGCATGGGATCATTCCCAGTCTTATGTTTCATTTTATAATCGCCAATGTGCCAAATGTAATATTTTTCGATTTGTGAAATCGGCATAATTGCGATATTAACATATTGTTATAATCATGATATCATGATATGGTTAAACTTGTGATATTGCGATGCGATTTAGATGCGAAGTGGGATAGGGTGAAAATTCATGGTAATGTGATTTAGAAATAATAGAGTTGCGATGTGATAAAAATACCTTGGTTAATGTGAAAGGACGCCTGCATAACTAATGTGTAGGCGGAGAAAGGTAAGTTGAAGTGTTAAGGTTAAAGCGCTTATAATAAAGGTTTAAAAGATAAAGGTTGTATTGAAGGGAGTTTCCACCAATGAATTTTATGATGAATAAAATTGGGTCTGTAAAGGGTCAATAGGTTTTATGAACCTATCTTAATTGAACAAATTCAGAACATATACTCTAGAAGAAGTATAATCCTGGGTTAAAGACATGATTGAAGAGAAAGCACAGCTGAAAATGAACCAAAGAATTATGTAGCTAGCCACCACGCATCGATGACATCATCACGAATTAAGTCATAGTGAATATAAGAGAATATAAATCATCATAGATAATTAAGTATTTAGATATATAACCTTTCTTAAAACTATTCTCTAAACTAGTTATCCCTAATCCCTCTTCTTACTTTATAAATCTGTAAATTAAACAAAGTTAATGAAACTATTTGTTTTATTGATCAATTGTTTAGCCATATTTCTCATATTTTATGGTTTTCGTTCCATAAAATAAACTTATTATTATTTATATATATATTTGCATTATATCTAGATTCACTTAAGATAAAATTTTAAATTATACCCATAATAATTTTAAATAAAATTTCTTTTTATATAAGTTTGTATGGATAGAAAAAAATATTGTATTAATATATATATATATATATATATATATATATATATATATATATGTATATATATATATATATATATATATATATATATATATATATATGTATATATATATATATATATATATATATATATATATATATATATATATATATATATATGTATGTATGTATGTATATAAACTTTATTTTTTTAATTTAACTACCTTTCATCCCCAATCAGGGTGCGATGTGACTGAATATCCCTCTCGGGATTTTCGGCATGATTGAGAAGAACTTTGGCAGGGCCTAAGGGTGGACACCTGCCAGGCCTCATGTGTGTGATAGATTTAGTGGGATGGCAGAAGGTATCTGCATGATTAATGAGGTAGGGACGAGCTATAGAGCTCAAAAATTACAAGTGGAAGAGGTTTTTAATCTCCTGAGTTCATCTATCCTTGTCTAGTGCTATTTTTTAAAAGGAATTCACAAGTTTTCAACTCATTCATTCATGTCTACTATTTGGTTGGTGCCACTGTGTTCAGGATGGGAACAAGTCTCTCTGGTTAATGGCATTTGTTTCCTGGTATGTTTATTATTCTAATCATTTATCTCACTGACTATGGTTTTTTCGGTATGTTTTTCACTGCGATGGCATTGATGCACTCAGATAATGGAATGTTGGATGAAACAACAATGGAAAATTGGAAAGGCTTTGAAGTTTATATCTTTTTTGTGTGTGATGTTTATATGCAGTGTCTGTTTTCTTTGGAATTTTACTTTCTAGAATGGGCATGTATGTTATATTTTGGGTCAATTGATGCGTAGAGAAGGACTGCATCACCAATAGTTAGGGATATTTTCATGTTGTGTCCATTTTGAGCATAGAAATTAAAGTTCATTCCCGCATTTGATTTACTCTATCCATGAGGTCGTATGTAATGGTTTGTGGCTTGGGGAGCCAATCTCTAGTATATTTTTTCCGTGTTGGAAGAAGTTGCTTTGTATCCCTCTGTATTATGGAAATCCTGAGCACACAGTGTTGGAGACCCCACTGGTTGAATTTACGCCTTTCTACTACGATTTTTCCCAACAATATACATTTCTTACATCTTGTTAATGTATCTGCATCAAGTTATTTTAATATGTGTTTGCATTGTGGACACGGGTACAAATACCGAAATCAGTCCTCGACCTTCCTTTTCTATTGGCCCGGTTATACTCTCCTCAGTTTGAAGATTAAAAAAATGGTTCACCCTTCCCTTAGTGCTAGCTCATTTGGTAATAGAGGTCAGGGTGGAGGAAAGAAGAATAGAAATCATGGTAGCATAGGCTCCTTCTCAGCTCTGCCACTAAATATAAGTGTGTCAAAATTCCAAGTCTAGAATCCTACTGTAGCCAACTAAATTAACTTCACCTACTTCTAAATTCCATTAACAAGTTATTTACAAATTTCTTATGTAAATATTGAAGAAACCTTCACTTAATTAAATTATTATGCGGAAACAAGAAACTGAGAAAAATAAAAGAACATCACACATGACATCGTTGTTTTTGGACAAACGTCCCCAGAAAAATACGATGCAACCAATATGATGGTTTTATTATCAAGAAACAACTATATTTGAAAAAAATGTCTTGATGCCTTGCTAAAAATCCAGTATAGAGAATATCACTCGACAGAAGAAAAATAATGAGATTACCTCACCCTGCAAGTCTCGGCTAATCCAGTAGCTAAACTGACGAAACCACCAGCGCCCTTTGTGCTACCTCTGCGCAATAATTGTGTAGTTCTGCATGGGGACCTATGAAGGACTGCATCACCTCCTCTGCTAGATTGATTTTCTCTTAGGAAACATAATTCGAACCCTCATAGATTAGAATCTCGATCTCCCAAAAAAATCTCAGACTACTGCTTAGAAAATTTAGGCCGCCTTTGCGTGTGGCCTTCGTGGCCCTGCATAACCCTCTTTGGGTGTTGCGCCACCCTATTTGGGCATTGTGATACCTCCTCTACATATTTCTCTACCTCTCTGATTGATTATTCTTGGCCCCAGAGAAGATCCTTCAACCGAAACTGTCTCTACCCCTCAATTACGTGAGAATCTCTCGATCAAAATTTTGTTGTGAGTAATGATCCTTTAGAAAATTCAATCTCTTGATCTCTTGGTGTGTTTTTCCAAATGAACCTCAAGTGTTATTTATATTCTTCTTGGTGAGACATAAACAACTGAGATTAAATCTCCAATCAACGACTAAGATTACTTTTTTACTTGATCTTCTTTTTATATAACATTCACACCCATATTCGATTAATTCACTTTAATTATTTTATTTTCCTAAGTTTAGACATAGGGTCACTTTAAAATAATTAATTTTCTTAATAAAATACAATCCAGGTGGAATTTCCAAAAAAAAAATTGGGTTATCTGGAATACATGTGTCTAAGCCTCTCCACAAATTTTGAGACTTAGAGCACATCCGATGCTACCCCAAATCAACACTCCCTCTTATCGAAGAATATGATCCAGCAAATACACTCTGCTGCACACTACTCTGATTCTGAAGCATCCCCCTCTATGTTGTTAATGTTTGAAATGTTTTCCACCAACCACTACATTTCTGCTACAACTGTATTACTGATAACCCTGCGATGATCAACACTGCATACGTATTGCAACTCCCTCTCACATGTTGCATCTGCTGCTAGAATTTCCACTACTAACACTTTATTACAACTCAATTTATAAGAGAAGTAACTGAAAAACATCCAAAATCTAAACAAGTGTTCAGTATGGATACATATCAATGCTGAAACTCAGACAAATGTTGAACCCATGTCCCTCTGAAACACTGTGTTGTTGTTGCCAGGGAAAATTTTAGGGGCTAATATTCGCAGGTGGGCTAATTTTATATAAATTTTCCACAAAAAATATTCATTAATTTCCATTTTTTCATTAAAATGATTTGCCCAAATTTCATAGTATGAAATTTGTTTACCCTAAAATTCGCCAAAAATTTATATAAATACTATATGAAATTATTATAAATTTGAATATTTTTACAAAAATATCTCCAAGCATTTTACAGATTACATATTATGACCTAGTGGGATTCATCAAGGTTTATAAACTTTAAGATAAATTTCCATCCTTAAAATTTTCCCTAGTTGCTGCTTCTATACTGCTGCAACTTTGCACCACACTACTCAGATTTATCACTCTAGTTACTGTATTTTTCGCTCCAACACTCCTTTGCAAAAACTAAAACTCCTCTAGCCTGCTACTACTAAACTTGGCCATCCGAAGAAAGGTCATGATCTAAGAGGTGGAATTCTTAATTATCTTGTCCAACTAAAGTTGTTTTGAACTTGTTTTTCAATGTCACACCATTTCCCTCTTGGAGATGCATGGGTTCTCATGACATACTCAACCTCCTCGATCTTTGTGGATGCAACCTTCCAATAATGCTTCTCATCCTTATCATTTTTCTTCAAATGACATTGAATTGCGTAGCGACTGAGTTCACCACACCTTAAGCATTTTATCTTCGAGAAATCCTTCTTTCATCTCTGCTACTCTTGCTACCACTTGGATGTAAGGGATGCATTTTCCTCCTCCTCCTTCGTTTTCGACCCACTGTTGTTGCTTCTGTCAAGTTTGAACGTGACTAGCTGCTTCCTTAGCTCTTCTTGTTGAAGGCAACCCACATATTATCCCAGCCCGAAAAGGTTGCTTTGCCCAGGATACTCGGGATGAAAACCTGCCATTCTTCTCTGACTTCGTTAAGGGCCAATCTCACCATTGCTATAGGAGAATGAGTGGAGCCCATGTCTGCTAGTTGATCATGAGTTTCCTAAAGCCTAGACATGAACAGGAAAATATGATCCCCCTTCTACATCTGAATCATCCTCAGTTTTTGGTCTAAGTACATCTTCGGCTTCTTGGAAGATCCTTCATATAGTGCAGCTAAGGCTTCCCACTTCTAGCTCGTTGTGTTCTTGCCGGCTATGTGGGACATTGTGTGATATTTGAATCCATCAAGGATCAACCTTTTAGCCTTCACCATATCAGCCTTGTGCTTCTTCAATGGATTTGGATCTACAGGGACAACTACCATACTCATCACTAAAAGCTTGATATCGTATTCATCTAGAAGGCATGTAATTGTCGCCTTCTATATTACATAGTTGGAGGCTCCCTCCAACCAGTCCTAATCTCTAAGCTCGTGAGCTTCCATATCTGCCAAAAATAAAAATGTCAAAACTTCTCCCTCTCTTTCTCATTTCCGCAGTGCTGGACTGGCTTACGCACTTCTTGTCGGAGGTGGTAAATTATCCACTCAGATCTGCTACTCAGATCTCGAAAAAATAGAATCCCTTGGCTAAGAATTCCACGAGGAAGAAAATTTCGTCATCGCACTTATTCTCTCTCTTCTTCCGAAAGCGAATTGCATGCCCATCCATTTCATAGAAAAAAATACATCCCACTAGCTCTATGTTTCTCACTCTAGCTTGGAAAATCTCGATCTAGAATCCCACCCTTCCTCTGTTGACTCACTTAGAGAGACTTTCTAAATTCAACCCTCATATGCGGACTTCCCAATCTACGATGATTAAAATTGATTCCTTCCATATATTCGGCCTCTTTGTTTAGTATTTTGGATATGTTCTTCACTTATCTCACACGCAATGTCTGCAATGCTACGATGCCATGTGAAAATTCCACGTCCGAATCCTCTGAATAGCCCGAATTAACTTCACCTAATTAAGATTCATTAACAAGTTATTTATGGATTTATTCTATAAATACGAAGAAATTAATTGAATAAACTTTCACTTAATTAAATTATTTTGCGAAAACAAAGATACGAGCAAAAAAAAAAGAATATCACACGGGATACGAATTTGTTTTTGGAAAAACGTCCACAGAAAAAACCTAATGTGAAAACCATTGCGGTAAATATGAGGGTTTATTATTTATGACAGTTCTATATGAATACAATCTCTAGATTCCTTGTTGGAAATCCAATATAGAGAATATCACTCAGAAGAAAATTTGTGGAATTACCTCACTCTACAAGTCTAAGTGACCGGTAGGCGAAATGACGAAACCCCGGCACCCTACGTGCTACCTCTCACGTAATGTGCATGGCTGTGTGGGGACCTCTAAAGGACTACATCACCTCATGTAATGGATTACTGCACCGATTCCATCCTTCACGATTACTCATCCTACTGTTCCTAGAAAAATATTGGATTACTACTAAAAAACGTTACCTTGCATCTACGTGTGACGCCAGTGGGCTGCGTCATCCTCTCTCGGTGCTCTGTCACCCTGACACAGGCACTATGATGCCTCTCTACATATTTATGCCTCCTTTACGATATTAAGAGCCTTGGAGATAATCCTGACCAAAACTATCTCTACCCCTCAACTGCATGACAATATTTAGATCAAAGCTTTCCTCTGACCGCTGCTCCTTCCAAAAATTTGATCTCTTGATCTCTCGGTGTGTTTTTCCAAATCACCCTCAAGCATTATTTATAGTATTCTCATTGATACTTCATCGACCGAGATTAGATCTTCAATCAATGACTAAGATTACATTTTGATTTGATCTGATTTTTCTACAACATTCACACCCATATTCTATTAATTGACTTTAATTATTTTATTTTCCTAATTTTAGGGTTAGGGTCACTTTAAAATAATCAAATTTATTAATAAATGAAAATCACAGGTGGGAATTTTTGCCGACAAAGGTTATAGAATACATGTGTCTAAGCCTCTCCTGAAAATTTGAGGCCCGAGAGCACATAGGTACTACCCAAATCAACTAAGTGGTGAGCGGACATCTCCACTAGAGAGCCATTTAGGCATTTAGGGCATACAATATTGTCACTCTAGCCCAAGTGAAACAATTGATCTCATCATGGGAAGTTGAGCTTAACCAATGAGTTGAAACTGAAGTGCAGGTGGAGGACTGGCGAGTTATCGCTCCAAATCTTAGTCATAGTCATTGTGGCACCACCCAATATAAACAAACAATGCATCTCTATTGGCTTTTGAAGTGTCTTGTGGTTAAATCCATTATGATTTTTCTGGTTACCTCTGGAAAATCAGAACTAGGTCTTTAGGAATTTTAGAAGGAATTGTAGTTGATTCAATTCCAAATCCAACAATAGAATGTCTTCCTTGGTCGTATCGAAGAGCACATTCCGTGCCTCCCCCAATAATAATTACATGGATGCAGTGCTAAGGAACCTGCCCTCGTGGAGTCCTCTGATGATGATGAGTTGTTAGTTCTGTTATGGTTATTTTTGTTTAATTTCAAGATGTATATGTCGCCTAGTATTAAATATTGCAGCTATGTATATGTTGATGAAAACTAGGTTTTAGACATTCAGGACTATAAGGCCATGTTTGAAAGACTTAAGGTACTGAGACTTTGGATGGATTATAATGAGTTTCGGTGGACAACAAACCTGGTTTCCCAATGGGAAAGTTGAGGCCATCGAACGTCTTTCATGGATGTAACGTGCTTTTGAAAATGAATGAATGAAGAGGACATGCGGAGGTTACAAAAAAAAATTAAGTAACTTCCTATTGTGTGAAGTTTTCCACTATATTATTTCCCAAAAAACAAATATTTTCCAATTCTTAAAAAATACAAAATTTAACTATCTTCCTATTTTATCAATTTTCCTGCTTTATTTTTTTCCTAAAAATATTTTTCTCCCTAATTAAAAAACAACAACTTTGTTCATGAATCAAAATAAAGATAAAATTTAAAAATAATATCTAATAAAATTCAATATTTATATAGTTTTTTAATTACGTTGTAAGGCATTCTTCTTTGAGAACAACTCCCTCCCATGCCACCTGTATCATTGCGTGTCGTTTATTTGGTGTTAGACTATTGAAATATTATCTACCATAAGATTGAAGACCAGTATTAATTAATTATAAAGTTTCACATCTGGGTCATCATCTGCCATAGTGAGAGATCAATGTTAGTCAGTTATGAATTTTTCACATCCAGGAAATCATTAGATTCCAATTTAATTTGAGAAGTTCAGAGTCAAGTTTCAGCTAGATCTAAGTGGCTTCTCCAAGCCTTTTATCGGCTCAAAAGGTGTAGTAGCGATACGAAAGAGTTCAAACCTATGTGGTTGCTAACATGCTAGTAGACAGGTGCATGGAGCACTTGCAAAGACTCATCCTTAGAGAAAAATCGATGGACACTTGTTTGTTAATGAGATAATCAATGGATTATATAATTTCCCTGAAAAAACAGGTAGAAGTACTACAATATTTAGTGAATAATTCTCATTTCGATAGCCAACACCCACTTTTAATTTTTGTTGTTTGTCTCTAAAAAACATGGTTTTCTTGAAATTATGCCCCTTTGAGCTCTCTTGGGATATATATTGAATTTTATTGAGACTGAGAATTTATTGAGACAACCATTCTTTATTGCCCACATCTGCAACATCTTGTTGGTCATCCATTCAATAAAAATATGTCTATATGGACTTGCTTAACCTGTACCAAGCGACAATTAGGTTTCTACCTTTGTTGCAGTATATATTCTCATGGTGGCATTAAAATTCAACAACCAAAAACATCTGTTTAGCAATACAATCGCCTTCTCTTCCCCTGCCATGATCATAATTACTCTCTCATCCTTCTCCTCTTAAACTTCTACCATATTCTCACTCATCTCACTCTTTCCTCCGTGGGGATGGGTGACAATGTGATGAATCCCCCAACACTCTGGTATCAATTTCTTCTTCCAATATGCTGTTACCACATTCCTTCAAGTAGGGCCATGGCAGAATAATTAGAAAAAAGGCCATGAGAGTGCTTCGTTGTACCAGTAGTTTTCAATTCAAATGAAAATGCGTAGAAGAAAGGGAAGATGTGAACAAAGTGTCTTTGAATTGAATGAAAACCTGCCTCATGGATTAATCATGTGTGTTTTAGAAACATTTTTCCCAGGAAATGTTTTAGAAACTTATAGTGGAATAGTTTTACACTTACCACATATTTGTGTATGGATGTTTTTTTTCAAAATAGTAAATTACTTCTATATCATTTCACCACATTTTTTTCCACATAACACATGATGACGACTAAAATGCAAGAAGAAAGAGGCAATAAAGACAGATTTCTTAGCCAGAATTAGTGTTTTCAAATAAAACTAGAACATAGATAAATATTATTTTATTACATATTATAGAATTTAAAATTATATTTTAAAATATATAATAATATATTGTATTTTCGTCCTCCAGCACCACCAACTACTGCAAGGAAGCAAGGTGCAATTGATTGAGATCACGGTGTATCTTTAAGGGTTGACAATGTTTTGGAGTTGATTTTCCATCATTTGTAAGTAGTTGAGCACCCTCACTCCACCCAACATATATGGAAATGGTAACTCCCCTATTGCTTCGGTGCCCCCTTTGCTAATATTTGATCTCAATGACATTGCTATAGCTCCTACACTACCCTTCATTAAATCTCTTTCACAAGCATCGACTATTGCTAAATGAAATTCCCAGATAATTTATATATCCATTTATAATAGACAAGAATGTTGGCTTGGTAAAGTACGTCGATATTGGTCATTTCCAAAATATTACTTACAAAACACACGTTCGGCTACAACTGGAGCAGAAACTCATACTGCAAGTAGGAATTATTCTTCTCTAAAAACTATGGGCATCATACTTTCTTATGATGGAAACCATAACCAGTCTGAATAGTTTTTGGTGAGTGTTGGGTCATGAAGCTCGGGAAACACAACCAGTCTGAATATAATCACATGGCAGTTGATCAAATATATTTATGAGCCATTATCCCAAAATTATACTGGTAGTCCAATTATTTTGGAGTGTTTTTTCATATTTTTTGGCAATTTTTTAAAGATATTTGGTAGATATTTAAACATAAACAATTCAGATGTTTAGGAAGGTTTTTATTTTTGAATATAGTTAAGAAAATGTTTTAAACAACCACATCTATAAATTCCATATACAAATTTAAAATAAACCAAAATATTTGAAACGCCAATCCACTTTAATTGGTCTCAGAAACTTGGAAACAAATAAGCTCATGATCTTTGAAACGAAGGAAAACACAGAGTTCCTTGATGTCTCTTCCATACCTTGGCTAAGGGCCCACAGTTTAAAGCACAGTGTGGAATAAATTGTTGGAATGTGTAATTCCTACTTGTCTTTAGTTGTGAATTTCTATGTATAGAGTCTGTTCCTAGTCTATAGGTGTTAGCTAAATCTAGGTTCCTTGTTTGGTGTGAGGTTGAGATATTCTCTTAGCCAACTTATTGTGCATCCAAGATAGCTTCCCTATCTTGAGACCATACCTCATGTATATATGTAACTTTATTTGATTAATGCAACATAGTGTGAATCTGAGATTTCATCTTGGTATCAGAGCCCCTATGGGCTTGGGCCTTAGCCCCTCCTGGGCCGAGGAAAATAACATTTGTAGTATTGTTTTTCCATCAGGCATAGAAATAAAAATATTTTCTGAAAATAATCACCTGTATTTTTTGCAGAATTGAATTGAAATCTGACATGTATTATTAAGATTTGTATACCAGTTAGAAACTAGAACCCACCTATGGACTTCAAATATTTTTTTTTTTTGTTGAGGCTTGCAATTTATTGCGAAACCCTTCGCGAGGAGTGGGTTACTTGACCGAAGAAGTGCAATCTCTGGCCGAGCATGTGAGAGGAAGACTAGTGCAGCAAGCTTCAGAGCAAAAAGTCTGTCGATGGAACTCAGTTGAGAAGGGGAAATGCATCTAGATCATCATTTCATTGTTGAATTCGTCATTAACTCTGGTGAGTGTATCTTCAGCACCAACTGCTATCAATACTGCGGCGAACACCTACTATTAGCTCTTGCAATAGCAGAGAGACAACAATGTGAGGCTCATTGTGTTGGGATCTTAAGAAATATACTTCAGCGAAACTCTCCTCATGGATACTAATGGGTGATGAATAGCAGTAGATACAGATGGTGGTTTTCATAGACAACAATGAATGCCCTAGTGGTAGCTCCAATGACCTCGACACAGATGCTGACACAGAGGGCGAGGGGGCCAGCAGTGAAATGGGCACGAAGTTTTTGTCCCCTTCTTCTTCCACCCTGCAATCAACCACGAAAATGACATCCATATTTGTCGATACAAATCCCCATATCTCGGCTCAATTTTACTGCAATTAACCACGAAAATGACATCCATATTTGTCGATACAGATCCCCATATCTCGACTCAATTCTACACCTTCCAGAAGGAATACGACCACATGATAGTGTGTTGTATTCTGGAGGGTTGTTTCACTACGTCAGCGGAGATCAAGGGCCCGAAAATAGAGAATGATAGAGAAAGTTGTGAAGGTTGAGGGCTAAATTTGGGTATATATGCGGCCAAGAAACTGTAAGTGTCGAGCTGCAGCGCAAAAGTATCGGACTTCCAGCACTGTGGACCATTTCTAATCTAGAATATTGTATGTGGAGTAGCGTGGCTGTAGTCTTATCGACTTGCGAGTTACCTCCTAGAGTAATATAGGAGTGGGAGGATCGGTTCCCGTATTTGTGAGTCAAAAAATGGACAGAGGTGGAGAGCTATGGATTGGCCTGTGTAAAGAAGGGGTCATGGGAGAGATTTATCACTATAAACAACTGCGTTTAAATCTTTCCATTCGATGGGTTCATCCTCGTTGTCTGTGCCTAGCGAACTGTGGTATTGGATTTGGAAGGAATGATCTTGGAGGACAGAACGGGAGGTTTCATCTGGTCACGGATCCCAATGATTATGATGCGGTGAATCCAAGACCCGGTACTCTGCGTCACGCCATGATTCAAACAAAGCCTCTCTAAATCATCTTCAAGAGAGATATGGTCATCCAACTAAAGGAGGAGCTGATCATGAGTAGTTTCAAGACAATTGATGGAAGGGGTGTGAATGTCCACATTGAAAATGGGCCTTGTATCACTGTTCAGTATGCCACTAAAATCATCATCCATGGAATTCAAGTTCATGAATGTAATCCATGTAAAATGCAAAATTTGGGTAATTTTGTAAACTTGCAACAATGAGAGTGCTGTGAAGGCTAATTGAGGCCGATTGTGAAGGCCGAATTGCTGCTGAGAGGTTGTGATATGGCCGACGATGTTAATCTTGTTTGTAGGACAAAGCTAATTTTTTGTGAGCTTGGAGTCCGATACAGTATAGAGTGTTGTTCTTTGGCGAGAGGGTGGATGAGGCCACTGAGAAGGGCCAAGTCCTCAAATGCTGGTTTCAATATGCTGTCAGCACAGGTGTTAAAGCGTTGAACTCACAAATATTTCCAGGAAAGGAGTCAATGGTGCTCTAACCTGGTGGAGAATTTGATGGAAATGTTTCCATGTTAAAGAAGGGAATTCATATAATCATTACATATAATCTGGAGTACACATTTCACACAAGAGAAGATTTGTGTGAGGAGGAGCCTAGCGTTGTCTGCCTACCTAGAGGAGCAATCTATGCTGCCTACTACTTACTTCGAGGAGGAGCCTTACGCTACCTGTCTACTTATCTGCATTGCCACTGTTGCTAGCGTGTGAGGAGCGCTGCCTTGCGCTACCTGCCTACTTATATGAACTACCACTATTGGTAGCATGTGAGGAGGAGCACTGCTTTGCGCTTCTTTCCTACTTATCTGCACTGCCACTGTTGCTAGTGTGTGAGGAGGAGCGTTGCCTGCCTACTTATCTACACTGCCACTATTGCTGGTGTGTGAGGAGGAGCGCTGCCTTGCGCTATCTGCCTACCTACCTAGAGGAGAAATCTACGTTGCCTACCTGAGTGCTATCAGAGCGCTGAGTCATTGATCGCTACCCTCTGCGTGGAGAGGAGCTCTGTGTGGAGCGTGAACAGAAGTGAGCAGCACAATCAGAACCAACAACTACAATAAAAATGATAATCACAGTCAAAGTTATGGAGGAGGATCTATTAGGACCAAGAAAATATTTGTAGGGGGATTTCCAACCAATCTGATGGTAGAAGATTTCAAGATATTTGTTAATGCATGCTTGGGTAATTGGGATTTGTTTTTGAATGATGAAAGTATTTTGGAACAAAAATTAATATACATATTGAGATTAGTCGCCTCAATATGAAGTTATTTTTGTTAGAATTGACTACTCTAACAAATGGAAGGTTATTGATGGAGTTCCAAGTTTTAATTGACAAAGACAAAGATGCCCTAGATGTGAACATTTCAAAATATGATTTAAAGGAGCAGCGACAACATTTAAACGATGATGGACAACGAAAGTGAAAGTTTGTTTGTGTGAGTTTGTGGAATAGACTCATGACCATGGTAAAGTATGAGTCACATATTGTAATTGGAGCAAATCTACATGTCACATATTGTTAGTTGTGGTCTTTGAAATGTTTTATGTACATGTTGTAATGCTTAGAGAGGCATGCGTACCCTTTGTTATGTGTTCCCTCTGTTAGAGAGTTTTAACACACAAGAAGAGTGTGTCATGCGGGATGGATACACTTGGGTGGGCCATAGCCATATTGGTTTTAGACTCCATGAGGTGAAATTTTATATCATGGGGGAGTTCATCTAGAGGTTGGATGAACCATGTATGTGAAGGACTTCCCAGTAGACTAGCAGTTGCAGCGGTTGGGAATCCATGCATTTCGGTAGATGGTTGTTCCTTTATATGGACATCGACAATAGCATGAACAAGATACAAAGTGTAATTACCAAATAGAACCAGTGTAATTACCAAACAGGACCAGATGTATATTTTGCAAATTGATATTGAGACAAGTAGTCATTAAGGCGGTGTGTTGGAATGTGTAATTCCTACTTGTCTTCAATTGTGAATTTCTATGTATAGACCCTGTTTCTAGTCTATAGGTGTTAGTTAAATCTAGGTTCCTTGTTTGGTGTGAGGTTGAGATATTCTCTCAACCAACTTATTGTGCGTCCAAGATAACTTCTCTATCTTAAAACTATACGTCATGTATATATGTCACTTTATTTGATTAATGCAACATAGTGTGTATCTTAGATTTCATCTTAGATTTCATCTTAAATAATACATAAATGACGACATAAAAATCTTACATCCTATGACCACAAAAAGCTTGCATCCAATCTCGTCTAGATATGAGATATGGGTAGGTTGTATCCACGATAATTTTATATGTTGGAGGAATTCCTTCTCAATATATAGGTTCCCACAGTTAGCCGTATATTTCCACGGTTGCCATATATTCGTGCATACTTAGGTTAGGACTGAAGATTACCTTTACGTGGAGTGGGCATAAGAAAGTGTCGTTATATCAACGAATTTTATTGAATTTTCTTTCAGAGGGATTTTTAATTAGAAATACGTTAATTTCAGAGAGGTGTAATTAATATAAATAATAATTGCATTGGAATATGTTTGTTTGATCTGAAAAACTTACAATTTGATCTGAAAAGCTTATAATTTATCTCTAAAATATAACAAGGTATGATTTATAACCATTATGAACAAATTAATTATAGATTATAAAGTAGAGAATATTGTATAGATTATAAAGTAGAGAATATTTAAAGTAGATAATTTATCTCTAAAATATAACAAGGTATGATTTATAACCATTATGAACAAATTAATTATAGATTATAAAGTAGAGAATATTGTATAGATTATAAAGTAGAGAATATTTAAAGTAGATTTGAGATGATTTGTAATTAGATAAGCATGTTTATAAATAAAAGTGATATAGCAATGACTAAAAATTATATGAAAGTTACTTTCATATTGAGATTAAAAATATTTTTGCTCAATTACATAAATATTAATAATGTGATTATTTAATAAGAAAATATATTTTAAAGAAATTATTTTTAAAATTTGTAATAAGAAAATAAATTAATAAATTTTTAAATTTTTAATATGTTATAAAAAAAGATTTATGTAATATTTTTATATGTGATATTTTTATATATAATATATGACTAAATATATAATATGTATTAAAATATTAATAAGGAAAAAAATAATAATTGAAGCTATAAATGCCCATTGTAATCTTCATCTTAAATAAAATTTTAAATATTTAAAAAAAAAATATATATATATATATGGAAGATTTGTAACTCTTTGAATTTTGCAATATGGAAATAGCATATAGCTTTTTTTTTTAAAATAACATTGATAACAAGAAAATATTTTATATTATTTTTAAATAAAATATTTCAATGTCTATTTTAAATAAAATATTTTTACATGTCATATAAAGTAAAATAAAGTAAATGATTATATATGTATAATGTTTTATATATTTTATTTTAAGGTATATGTGACACAAAAGTGAATAAATATATATAGGGAGAGAGATTTCTATATTTCATTTTAAGAGATATGTTTCATTTGAAGAAAAATGTCTAATTCTTTTATTACTTAATATAAAGATGATAGGTAAAGATTCAAAATATATTACTAAAAAAAAAATACTTCAAATTCTATTATAAATAAATAAATAAAAATTTCATGTCCATCTGAAACAAAAAAATTCAATACCCACCTTTTATAAATCTTAGCTTTTATATTAATATGCACATTTTATATGTATCATTTTTTCATATATGTGTGTGAGAGAGAATTAACTCGAAATTGCACCACATGTCGCAAGGGAAACATCATAAGTAGCATACGGATAGGTGACAATGTCATGATGGGCCCCGAGACATGAGAAACAATTGAGCTAAAGATACCAATATGGGGCGTCTAATTGGGCATAGAAACAAGTGTTACAAGAGGTATGCCTATTGAGTCCTTGATATAATTGGCAATAAGGACAAAAGTCAAGAAAATTTGAGCCATTGGAGATGGTAATGTATAATCAATTACTTATAGAAAATCTAATGTATAAATCCATTGTTTGAAGAAAAGCTAATGTATAATCAATTGTTTGAAGGATTAAGAATAAAAATGAGGGAAATTCAACTAATGGGATTTCTACTTTTGAAGTTAATATGTATTTGTCTTCAACATGTTATTTAACCAATTCTCATAGGGAGGCATGGCTAGATTATTTTGGATATTCCTACCATACAACTCTTCATATTGAATGGTTGACAGTCTTTGAATAATTCATAATAAAAAAGTAGTGAAGTCTTCACTATGCTCACCAACCGGAGTCCAAAATACCTATACATGGGTAAACAAGTTTAAGTCAAGTGTGATCAATAAACTCAAGTTAGATTCCATATTTTGAACTTATATTTTATAGTTTTAACAATCTTTATCCCCATTGGACAAAAAAGAGAGAGGATAAGCTATTCCATAAATGCATTTACATTTTACAAAGAAAATAGTATAAATTTAATAAGGAAATGAATAACAAGAAAAACAATAAAAAAATATCTCGTGCCCAATCACTGCTCCAGAAGGATGAGATCTTAGCTAATTTTACCAACTAAATTTTGACCTACAAAATTATAAATAAATTTTTAGTGAAAAAAATAAAACATTTCATAGGTCACATCAATCGTGCTCAATTACAAAAATAGTACAAAAAACCTAACTGAAACAATTCATCCCATTAAGAAAGAAAGTTCTAATTCTAAAACTCGAGAAGAATGTTTGGGTGATCAAGTTTCTTCGTCAAAGGATGGCCAATCTCGTGTGAAAAAATACTACCAACAATATCCTGATGAGTACATACATAGTCAAGAAGAGTATGAAACCAACAATACTTTTGAGGATAAGGCTCAACCCCAATTGAAGAGGTCAATATGTGGTAGAGTATCAATTTCAAGTGAACAATATTTCTCCCATAAAGATAGGTAGCCAATGTCTGATGACTCTGGTAATGATGAAGATGAACACCAGATTAATTTATCTGGAAGTACGAGTTTCTAAGGTACACTTGGGGGTTATAGAAATTTTGGAATAGAGGGTTCCTCAATCTAGTATTTCAGGCACATTGGTAATCAAAAGTTGTTACATAATGAGAGTGATGTGTATGCAAATGTTGTTAGAAGAAAAAAATACCATGATTAATATTTTTTCAGATGAAATCTAAAGAGTTTCTGATAGTTTTCAATCTAAAATAATGACTATCTAACTGAGTAAGAGTTATTGGAGGTGAAGGGCATTTATTTATGCAGAGCATGCAAATATCAAGGCCATGTACACCACTTGGAACCGAAATTTATGATGAGGTGAAGCCTTTGAATGATGGATCAATTAAGCTTGAACACCATCTCAGAACATGCATTGTAGACTCCCAAGCTGAAACCAATTCTCCTCCCAAGAGACACTCGAAACTAGACTTGATTGAATGGAAGATACATGCTTACATAAATATTAATTAATATGTGTCTTCAAGACTTAATGTTCCAACGTTTATTTAATGTGACTGGATTGAAATGAAGGCCAATATTATTTAAGGAATACTTGCAAAAAAATGACTAAGTGAATAATCTCTTTTAAAGAGGAGTGAGCCTCATAATCAACACTGTTACCGATGAAATAGGTAACCGCACTATTACCTAATTTTTTTTGGTAGCATAAAAAGCACCCGCTTTTGAAAAGTGGTGATGCAGAATCACCTTTTTTTTTTGGGGCACATTTCTGACACTCTAATATTTTTAAAATTTTATTTAATGTTTTAATTTTAAAAATTAAAAAATGTTATTTCTATTTTTTAAAATGTCAAAAATATGACACAATTTTTTTTTTTGTTATTCCAACATCAACTGGTTTTGTTTTTAGGGTGTTTTTTCAATCATTTTTTCAAGAAACAATTTTGATTTTATCATAATTTTATAAAATGTTGAAATTTGACCTTAAAAAAAAACCAAGTGCGTTCTGGAATACACTTTTTTTGTTTTTGGGGTGTTTTTTCATGTTTTTGGAGTCTTTTTGGGCTACCCGTTTTGAGGTCAGGTTACCTATTTCATCGGTAACAGTGTTAATCCTATGAATTTTCATTAGGTACAAAGATACTAGCTTTTGATTCCTACATTTTGATTGCCTGGATCATATTAAAATGCATAAGAAAAATCAATTGAAGAATGTTTTCTGTGTAGATCGAAGCTCTCAAGGAAATTGGAGCTAATGAATTTGTTTTTGAAACCAATTCCGAGCCGAAGGTGCAGAGATGAGTGTGCATAACCCTATTTTCTATGATAATTTTCATTATGTTGGTTTTTTTCTTTTATGATTTTGCATAATAGAGCCTTGCAATGAAATAATTATGGTGTAATAAATACTTGTGTGTTTTTGGTCCTTCATTGCAAATTTTTGTTTTGTCATCTTTAATTAGTTGGATTTGGGTTTCCAAGGGAAATATTTGATATAATTGGTTTTATACAATTGTTGAATGCATGTGATGTTGAGATTTCTGAAGACATTTGAAGCAAAGCTTAGGATTGATATCTGATCTAGATAAGTTGTATTGTAGTATTATTTTTGTATATTCATGTTAATTTTCTTTAAACATCCAGCGAAACATGTATTTACGAGGTATTTATTATGTCTATGTACAATGATAAAAATATAAAATTGTCTGAGGTGGATGAACCATCAAAGTATGGAGTAGTTATTCTTGATGAAGAAACTCGTTAAGTTGATAGATTTGTGGAGAATCCTAAGATATTTGTTGGAAACAAGATCAATGCACGGATTTACCTTTTGAATGTCAGTTTTCCGAATATGATTGAGCTGAGACCCACTTCAATTGAAAACGAGGTGTTCCCAAAAATAACCAATGAGAATCAACTATGTGCCATGATATTGCTCATATTTTGGATGGATATAGGGCAACCCAAGGATTATATTTCATGAATAATCCTTTACTATTATTCTTTGAGAATAAATTTACCCAATAAATTTTCATTTGGTGCTCACATCATTGGAAAGGTGATAGTGGATGAGACTGCATCACCACGACAAAAATTGTCACGTGATTGTTCAAAAAAATCAACAAGGAAACATTCCTTGGCTTATTTATTTAGTGTTTCCATTTTTATATGATGAGGTTGTAGTGGAGAAGATTATTTTTCTCTCTCATGTTTATCTCTAGAGTTTTAGGATACTCTAGAGGTTGCATGATCTATGGTTTTGGATTTCGGATTTGGTAATCAATGCCATGTAAGTTGTTTGTTCTTGCCTATAAGAGATAGCTTGGGAAATATTGTTAGTGAATGAAATTAATTTTATTTTATAAATGAGATTTTATCTATTTTTAGAGAAGTTTTCAATTTTGTAAGATGAATTTTTTGAAATTGTTAATTTTATTTGAATATGCCTGAATTTGAAGTCAAATAGAAATATACAGGGGAAATATAGCTAGTAAATTCTATATTTATCTTTCTTGTATAAATGTTTTTTTAATTATTAAAGTACTCAAGGGATTTATGACTTGGTTGAAAGCTATAAACAATTCCTATAACTTTTAGGTCTCCAAGAGGAATGGAATGCTTGTGATGTTTCTGAATGTTTGGAATGCAACATAGATTAGTTTTAATTTTGATTGGGTGGGTACATTACTCTTATGTGATAATAGTTTTAGTTGGTAGTAATATATATATATATATATAACAATATCAAATGTTAGGAATTTTATAATAGCACCAAGCCAAAAATTGTTGGTTTGCTATGCCATCATACATAAACACAATAATATTGTCATCTTTCAATATAAATCTTTTAATGATTTAATATGCATGTCAAAAACCAACTTGTAAACATGTGATTCAACACCTACCATAGTTATGCCAAAGTTCTAAGTAACGTAAATTGAATTCATCAAGAGTTTGAAATATTCCTATAATCATAATATTACCCTACATGGACATCTCTGTGTAGCTTGAAGTCCAAATAAAAGACAAAGGTATAGAAGCTAGAAGCATAGCTTTGGCATCCTTAGATATATACACATCTTCGTTGTGCCAAAGGTTATTTATAAAATATGGTCTATTACGTAATTTTGGCAAAGAGTGGTATCTATCAGTAGTATCTACTCTACCAAAATAATCAACAAAGTATGTCGAGCCTTATGCCATGTAGGCGAGAAAGGAAACAAAAAGGATGGAATGCTAGTGAGCTACTTAAAACTCCTCCAACCTCACTAGTGAACCTATGCCTATGAAAATATTTATCATTGTAAATAATATATAACCAAATGTATCAAATCATATCTAATTCAACTATAGATATATCTAAAATTAATTGAGCTAAACATGTGTTCCTAATTTTCTGCCCATAAACATAGCAATTGCTTGATTAACTTACATGTTATATTTATAAAACGTGCATTATGTATACCTTAGTATGGAAAACCATGCAGAAAATCATTTGATGTCTATAGTTTTAATATCCAGAAGATCAAGTGAAGAGAACAACCCAATGAGTTCCAAGATTTTCATATCTAAAATTGAGCTAGACACATGTTCCTAATTGTCTTCCCAGAAACATAGCAATTTCTTCATTACCTTACATGTTAGATTTATACAACATGCATTATGTAGACCTTAATATGGACAACCATGCAGAAAATCATTTGATCTCTATAGTTTTAATATTCAGAAGATCTAGCAAAGAGAACAACCCATGAGTTCCAATATTTCCATATTCACCATCTGTGGATAACATAATCTTGTTATCAAATGGAATCCAGATGCATCAACAACCCGATCGAATCCCACAAAGAAAAATAAGAGAAAAATACACACAATGAACATGACAAAATCCTTCATAATCTTGCTATCAATTGGAATCCACATGGATCAACAACCCCATGGAATCTCAAAAATCCAAATAAAATAAAATACACACAATGAACATGACAAAATCCTTCTGAGTTTCCCTTCCCTTCAAAGGATACAAAATTTATTTTTCATTTCAGAGAGAACCTGAGCATTACATTTATAGAAATTTCTTCCCTAGTATGCTAAAAGTTCTTCATATAATTGACAATAAGGACAAAAATCAAGGAAAGTTGAGCAATTGGAGGTGTAATGTATAATCAATTGTTTGAAGAAAAGCTAATGTATAATCAATTGTTTAAAGGATTAAGAACAAAATGAGGGAAATTTATCTAATGGTACATTTCTACTTTTGAAGTTAATATGTATCTCTCTTCACCATGCTGGCTAACCAATTCCCATGGGGAGGAATGGTTAGATGATTTTGAATATTCCTACCATAGAACTCTTCATATTGAATTCTTGACAATCTATGAAGAATTCAAAATCAAAACGGTTGTGAAGCCTTCACTATGCCCTCCAACTGGACTCCAAAATACTTATACATGCCATAACCATGTTTACCCCAAGTTTGATTGGTTTCCTCCATCATAAACTTAAATTAGATTTTATAGTTTAAACTTATATTTTATAGTTATAGCAATCTCTGCCTTCATTGGACAAAAATGATAGAGGAGAACACATTCCATAAATTCATTTACATTTTAAAAATAAAATATTATACATTTCATAAGGAAACCAATAACAAGAAAAGAAAAAAATAAAATAAAAATCTCCCTGGCCTAAACATAATAAGGTGAGTAAGTTTCTCTAGAAGGATGAGACCTTAGATAAATATTTCACATATCATATAATGTCATATATGTTGTGATTTGAACATTCTTTTCAATGAGATTACTTATTGTGAAGGTTGGTATGAAAATGAAATTAATCTTATTAGAATTATTACTCAAAATGAAATTAAGATAAAAAAAAAAAATCAAAAGTTTTTCATTGATACTAAGAAACCTATTCTCTATATTTTTTATAATTTACTTTTGCATTTAAATATTTCTTTATAATTTTATATTAAGAAAAATATATAATGAGGGTTTGGAATCATGTTTTAGTATACATTTTAAACATCTATATATGAGTTTTAAATAATGTACATTTTGAACATTTATATATAGGCTTTAAAGAATATAATAATAAAATATTATAATGGTTAAAAATATATGTTATGGTATTTAAAGAGAAAAAAAACTTTATATATAATGTGTAACTTATTTATGAATCAAAGATGAGCAATTGTTCATAATAAACCTTGTAGCGGCTCTTTTTGAAGCATCTCCTTTGAACCTTCCATTGGCTCAAGAAACCCAACAATGATTTAAATGGTTCCATGAATATAAAGTTGGTAGCGGATGTTTCTTTTTCATTGGAAGCAAACCAATGGGAAGCCATGCAGAATAAACCAAGTTCAAATCAAGTTCAGATGGGTGGGGGTGATTTATTGTGATGAGGAGATGATTATTATTATGGTTTGAATCTCTTTACATGATTAATATTACAGTTGTTGAGAAGCTGGTAAACAAGTAGATGAAAGAGTTCCAAAGATTGATGGATTTCTCTTTACTATTGAGATCCATCTCTTCCTTATTGAGAGATATAATGGATTATATCATTCTGTAAATATAGATAGAAGTAATGTAATATTTAGTGAATGATTCTCATGAGTATGGCTAACATGTGGTTTACAGTTTTGTTTTATGTTTAAAAAATCTAGTTTGTTTCTATTTCCTTTAGAGTTGTCAAAGGATAAGTATTCCTGTCAACGATTATGCAACCCTCATTTCTATATAGTTGCTTATCCCTATACTATTGCTCTTAAGACTTTTCCTTTGCAACATGTGGTACAATTTCTAGTTAAATATTTTTATATCTCTTGTTCTTAAATATAAGTCTATTCAACCTTTTTAACATATATAAATTTTACTTTAATTTATTGCAAAAAAAAAAAAAATCAGTAAAATTTAATTTAGTATAAAAATATATAAAAATTAATTAATTAATTAATTAAAATAAAATAAATTAAAATCACCACATTGACCAAGTAATAGAAAATAATATATACCTAAAACCACGTTAAAATATATACCGGTTCAACTAACCATAAAATGCAGTACCCAAAACCACGTTAAAATACAACAAGACAAAATAATAAAATGCAATACCTAAAGGCACGTTAAAATATATTCCAGTTCATCTAATTACCTTTGCAAATCAAAATATATACTGCAACTAAATAGCCTTGCAAATGAAAATATATACTGTTCCAATTAAATTAAATATATACTGCTCCAACAAAATGAACATTTTTGTGGTGTAGTTTACATGATTTAAGTGTTCAAATAAAATTTCAAAGTATTGTATCTATTCATTCATTTTAAAAAATAAAAAGTTAGACATGCTATATGCATATATAAAATCAATATAGATTCATTTGGAAAAGGATTAATCTTTTCACTTACATACTTTTTTTCAAGTTTTACATTCTAAAAAAAGTTCACATATCAAAAGAATAGATCATAAGCTTGATAAATCTATGATTAAAATAAATCTAAACCAAAAAATTGTTCTTTAAATCTTCTAAAATTGTTCTTTAAAACTTCTACTTTTTAGATTATTATTATTATTATTATTTTTATATTAAATTTACATAATTTTAATGTTATAAATAAGTTGAATTTATTTATTAAATAATAGTAATAATAATAATTTAAAAACATAAAATTACAATTGACTAAATAATAGAATTTGTTTTCAAAATAATTTCTTTATAATTAAAAATATATTTTAAACAGCATTAAATCACAATTTAGGGATAAATTTCACAAGTGTATTTTGATAAAGAGTTAGGGAGAAAAAAATACTATATTGAAGAGTTTAATCCCACTCATAATCATCAACAAAAAAGGTACACATGCACCAATATTTGTTGGAGAGACATAATTCTTATTGCTCAGCTAAAGTCTAATTTTCATTAACTTAGTTGTGAAAGCCAAAATAATTGTGGGAGGAAAGAGTATATAATTTTTTCTCTTAAGTGGAAATAGAAAAAAAAATCATTTTAGAATGAGAAGCCTTCGAAGACAACAAGGAAAGTTATGTAGATATTCTGGCAGCTAGCTCTTGGGGTAAAGGAAATCTTTTAAAATATATAATTTAATTTAAATGTTATCATATTTATTAATATTCTAACATCAATAATAGTGTAAAAATCCATGCCCAAAATGACTTGTTTAAAGTATTTATCCCAGACCACCTAAATGTCTTAATTGTTTAGAGAATTTCTATTCCCTCAGTCGACAATGGAATTACTCCAGTCATACTGCCAAATATACGCCACAGGAAAATTTAATCCTGTAGTTCCAAAGTTTAATTGTTTTAATGCTATGATCCTGTCATACAGACACTCTCATTGAATACATAGGTTTTAATCACAAAAGTAAAACTAGCATTTGCACCAAATGTTGCAAAGGGAACGCCGTAAGTCTAGCATCTGAAAAAGAGCATATATGAAGAGTGATTCCTCACCATATAAGTAGATTCTTTGAGGGAACACCCACCTCTGTTTTGGAGTGAATGTTTTCTTATTCTTCTAAAGGAGCAATTCATATTGGACATTCCCCATTAATTCAACTTCCAAAATCATATCATTGTAGTATTTTATTTCCCAAAACAATGCAATGTCATTTCTAAAGACACCATCAAAGACATAAACAAGATTGGGGATATCTTAACATATTAGCATTTAAATGAAAAATTGGAGCAATTCATATTGGACATTCCTCATTAGTTCAACCTCCAAAAGCATATCATTGTAGTATTTGATTTCCTAAAACAATGCAATGTCATTTGTAAAGGCACCATCAAAGACATAAAAGGTGTTGTCATAAACAGTAACATATTAGCATTTAAATGAAAGATTGGAGCAATTCATCTTGGACATTCCTCATTAGTTCAACTTCCAAAAGCATATCATTGTAGTATTTTATTTCCCAAAACAATGCAATGTCATTTATAAAGGCATGATTAAATACATAAATGAGATTGGGGATATCTTAACATATTAGCATTTAAATGAAAAGTGGATAAGGTGTTGTCATAAACAGTGAAGCATTAAATGAAAGATTGGAGCAATTAATATTAGACATTCCTCATTAGTTCAACTTCCAAAAGCATATCATTGTAGCATTTGATTTCCCAAAACAATACAATGTCATTTATAAAGGCAACATTAAAGACATAAACGAGATTGGGGATATCTTAACATATTAGCATTTAAATGAAAAATTGAGGAAAAGGATCGAGTTACATACTCGTAGATGTATATAGATCAAGTGGATTCTATCTGAAGCTACAAATTTGGGTGAAGTTTTTGAAGTTTGGATGTTGAGCAACAATATTCCAATCACTATAATTCATCATGTAATTGGAGCTTGTGATAGCATTTTCACTCTCCAATACTCTTTTTAGTTGAGCTTGACATGTACGAGAGGAGATGTATTGATATTAGTGGGTGATTAAGTCTAGCATATGAAAAAGAGCATATATGAAGAGTGATTCCTCACCATAGAACTAGATTTTTTGAGGGAACACCCACAAGTCTAGCATATGAAAATGAGCATATATGAAGAGTGATTCCTCACCATAGAACTAGAGTCTTTGAGGGTATTACTCTTAGTGGGTGATTAAGTCTAGCATATGAAAAAGAGCATATATGAAGAGTGATTCCTCACCATAGAACTAGATTATTTGAGGGAACACCCACAAGTCTAGCATATGAAAAGGAGCATATAAGAAGAGTGATTCCTCACCATAGAACTAGAGTCTTTGAGGGAACACCCACCTCTATTTTGGAGTGAATGTTTGACTATTCTTCTAAAGGAGAAATTCATATTGGACATTCCCCATTAGTTCAACTTCCAAAAGCATATCTTATAGTATTTGATTTCCCAAAACAATGAAATGTCATTTGTAAAGGCACCATCAAAGACATAAACGATATTGGGGATATCCTAACATATTAGCATTTAAATGAAAAATTGGAGCAATTCATATTGGACATTCCCCATTAGTTCAGCTTCCAAAAGCATATGGAGCAATTCATATTGGGCATTCCCCATTAGTTCAACTTCCAAAATCATATCAGTGTAGTATTTGATTTCCCAAAACAATGCAATGTCATTTGTAAAGGCACCATCAAAGACATAAATGAGATTAGGGATATCTTAACATATTAGCATTTAAATGAAAAATTGACAAGGTGTTGGCATAAATATAAGTGTGAAAACATAGGGGAAAAGGATTGGGTTACATACTCATAGATGCATATGGATCAAGTGGCTTGTAGTTGAAGCTAAAAATTTGGGTGAAGTTTATGAAGTTTGGATGTTGAGCAACAATATTCCAATCACTATCAAGTGGCTTGTAGTTGAAGCTAAAAAATTGGGTGAATTTTATGAAGTTTGGATGTTGAGCAACAATATTCCAGTCACTATAATTCATCATGCATGTAATTGAAGATTGTGATAGGATTTTCACTCTCCAATACTCTATGTAGTAAAGCTTGACATGCTAATGTATTCTAATTGGGCACATTTGAAAAGTGCACTATATTAGAGGAGATGTATTGCTATTAGTATCTTAACAATAATAGCTTTACACATCTCAATATTTAATAATTCTATTTTTTAGTAATATGATTGTTAAAATTTTGATGCAAGACACTTTTTAACTTTATATAGTTTCTTTTTATAAAACAAATCCAAATAATAATTTTAACTATATATTAGTGTTTTTCATAATATTTTAGAAGCTAAAGTGATATAATTATATATTAATTTAATATTCTCATATGTTTTGTAACTATATATTAGTTTTTTTCTAAATATTTTAAACTCTAAAGGGATATTAATTATATACTAATTTAATATTCCCATATATATAATCACAAATGGAAAAATTGAGAAAACTCTAGTTTTAAATTATAACATTAGGCATATGTAATAATTATATTTTGAAAAAAAAGTTTATAATACAAGAAACATAGATAATACTATAATCTAATAATTATATTTTGAAAAAGAGTTCATCAAACCCTTAATTGATAAAAACATGAATAATGCTATAATCATGTGTATTGAAAAAAAAACTTGTAATATGTATTTTCTTAGCTGAAACGTTTTTCAGGTGTCTTGTAATATGTTTAATATGTATTTTCTTAGGTGAAAAGTTTTTTTCATTGATAATTCTAAATATATCGGTAAAAATTCACAGGTGTCTTGTAATATGTATTTATCAGTTTTATCGGTAAAAATTCACAAGTATCTTGTATTATGTATTTATCAACTTTCATGTCTTAAGAATGGGTTCAAAATTTTGATTACAAAATTCAGGCATAATATGTATTTATCAACTTTACTGTAAAAATTCAAGTATCTTGTAATATGTATTTATCAACTTTCATGTCTTAAGAATGCATTCAAAATTTTGATTACGAAATTCAAGCATAAATGACAGTTAGTTATAAAAAAAGTTTGTTTAATTAAAATTTAAAAAGTCGAAACACTTATCTTTTTAAAATTATAAAAAGTCACTCAAATCTTAACTTACTTGAGAAAGTTATTAGCATTAGCCGAGGAGGAAATGCAGCATTAGCAAATTGGAGGAAGCGAACCACATTACGAAGCATTGCACCGAAGAGAATTATAAATATTACAGTCAATATGCTTTCAAACATTGCAAAAATTTTGTTATTCTGAAGGGAAAAAAACAGAAACCTGCATCGTGAGGATAGCCACTCCGGCCTGCATCGTGAGTATAGCCACTCCTAAATACGAGGTTGCCATTGAAGCTGAAAACAACAGATTTTTTCCACACTCTGAGTGTTGTGGGAGGCACCTTGGAGGAGGCACCTTGGAGAGCATATCGTTTGAGGATATCCGACGAACACTAGTTCTTGTGCCAATGAATCTTGGGACTCAAACTTTACACAGAATTTCGTTAAAAAATGGTAACTGATTAATATCGGTTTTCAATCCGATGGTTGAGATCATTTCTATCGTCTAACATCTAATTTAACGGCACACAAAAAGACATGTAGTATTGGAGGAGAGTTGTTCTCATATAAAACGCCTTACGGCGTAATTAAAACAATGGTGAAGAGGCAAAAGAAGAAGATTAATGTCAGTACTCAGGATAAAGGCAAGCAGAAGATGGTCAAGCCTAAGGCTGAGACTAGTATATCTCACACACATATTTTCTGGGGAACCCACCTCAGATAAATAATACAATCTAGGGATGGGAAAGAGAGAGCCACAACAATGAAGAAGATAATGAGGTAGAACAGGAAATCATGAATTTCATTATTGATCCTCGGGAACACATGAGGGCATCTATCTCTGTTCAATCAAACTGTACATGCATATTGGATAA
Organism: Pinus albicaulis; assembly: GCA_034641835.2. NCBI lineage: Eukaryota > Viridiplantae > Streptophyta > Pinopsida > Pinales > Pinaceae > Pinus > Pinus albicaulis. The sequence continues at coordinate 72,572 of JAXQQM020073003.1, forward strand.
TGAAGTGTGTATTGCGTAAGGCAATGCAAAGTCTCCATCCAGGGCAAGGGAATGTGATTCCGTCAGTCGCTGCACTTTTTGAAGATATTACCATTCAACTCCACTGCAAAGGATCTGACACCAATCGATTTTTCAGATGGGTAGTAACCCAACTTATGTTTAATGATTTTTGTGGATAGTGTTTATGTTGGTCATTATCTTTTAGTCAATGCTCTAAATAGTAAACTGGAAGGAAACAATTTCAATTTTGGTTGGCTGCCTTAAGGTGGCCAACAAACCTGGTTTCCTATGGATAGGTTGAGGTCTCTTACTATGTGTATGATGCAATGTGCTTTTTATAATAGAAAATAGTAAGGACGTACCAAACTTTACAAAAACAAGAATCATGGATTTTGAATGTGAAGCTCCATAGCCATATCCTAAAAATGAATATATTTAGTTTTAATTTATGATATATAAATAAAATTTGACAACACATTACACGAATCAAAATCAACCTATGTAAAACCCTTGTACCTTTCTTAGTTCCAAGATGAATATAATTCATTATATTTTAATAAAATAAGAAATCTTTAAAAAAAAATTATGACTTGGATAATTGATTTGTTGCATGAGCCTACTTATTTATATTTTATTTTCAATTATTATTTATTTATTATTTCTTAGTGATTTAAATATGTGATATAATTGTAAAAAGTAAGGTTATCAAGCTTTTAACTCTCTACGGTGGCCAACATACCTGGTTTCCTTCGGGCAGGTTGAGGCTACCGTAACGGATACAATAAGTATAGCAACTTGCTCTATAAAAATATGAAAATAGAAAGGTATTACGAAATTTAGGAAAAAAAAAAAATATGTGATATAATTGTAAAAAGTAAGGTTATCAAGCTTTTCTTAATATAAAGATCTAAATGCGTTTTTTTTTTTTAAATTAATACTAATTAAAAGTGAATTTGATTAACTCGAAACATTTTATAAATAACTTAAAAAGTAATTATATGTAAAAAAATAAAAAAGTATAATATATTTTTTGAAATGGAAATAATTTTTTTTTGTAAGCCTAGCAGGACTACATCTTCATCATGGACTTTAAATGGAAATATGCAATCTGAATGAAAATGAATTATTTAATTGATATAATAATTTATGCATCACTTGAATGTTAACATTTTTAATAATGAGTGAATAAACACTTTTTCCATTTTTAATTTGAAATAATAAGTAAACACTCACCACTCTTGATTTGGAGGAGTACCTATTAAGTATATCTTTAATAATGAGTGAGTAAACACTATCACCATTTTTAATTTGAAACAATAACTAAACACTAATCACCCTTGACATAAAGAATAACTTAATAAAATATCAAGAATAACTTAATAAATATATGATGCATTTATAGTTTGGAAAATTTTCACATTATTGAATTGTTTATTTTACATATATTTGTTTTGTATATGGAATGGAGAAATTATAAATCTCAATTTCATATTAACAAGCATATATATGTGTGTGTGTGTGTGTATTTGTTAAAATGTTATAGGTTCAAATTCAAAGATGATTAAAATATATGTACTTTTATAAACTTTAAATGAAAAAAATAACATTTATCAATTTAATATCTAATTTAGCCACAATTTTAAAATTAAATTATTATTATCATTATTATTCTTTTTCAAAAACAGTGAAAATAAATAAATAAATAACTTAATTTTAATTTACATATTAAAAATTAATTAAATATAATATTAATAAAAATTATTTCCAAACATATATATAATACCAGGATTGAAAAGCACAAGTTTCATGAAAGACAGAAAGATAAGTTTGTTGAAAAATAAATGAAAATGAAATAATTATAATATTGACAAGGATTAATAGATGGTATAAAGCTTATATTGGTCTTGAATATTGTTCAAATCAATGAATTTCTGGTCGTACAAAAAAAATAAATTTTTTTTTGAGATTTATTCAGTTCTTGCTATATTATATAGAGATGAAGTCTTCATGTTGCAACATCTCTATAATTATATTAAGAAATATTTAAAAGCATTTTTTAATTTATAATTTTAAAGTTAAAAATAATATTTGTTATATTATCATTTTCATTTAAAAGTATTTTCTTATTAAAAGTATAACTATAATTAGATATATAATATTTAAGTATAAAATAATTACTATAAAAGATAAGAACCTTCCTAAAATTACTTCAGACTCTAATCATTTTTATTTTAAAAAAAATCTTTTTATTAAAAATAATTTTGAAATATATATATAGCAAATTCTTTAAAACTCATAATAAAACTTAATATAAAAAAAATCATCATATTTAATAATAAATAAATTATTAATATAAATCAATTTATTCCTTACCCATTTTATTAAAATCCAATAAATCAACTTTAATATAACTAATAACCAAAAACAACATCAAAACTATAAAAGTCATATTTAAACTAGAAAAATATGAATTTTAAATTACAGCATCAAAATTATTAAAATTTAATATTTACAAAATTAAAATACTAATATTTCTGATCTATAAAAATAAAAGTTATGTAAAATTAAAATTAACGTATGTAAAATTCAAATTCAAATAAATTTTAAATATAACATTTATGTAAAATTCAAATTCAAATAAATTTTAATGGATAAAAATAATTCCAAATTCAATAAAATTGAATATCAGGTTTTCCAAAATATCATCATACCCAAAATATCATCGTTGTATTAAGTAGATTTTTAAAAAAGGTCAATGAAACCTCGAACTACCACCCTTGTAAAAGATATCTTATCTATCTGCACATTAAAAAGGCGTTAGTAGTGCAGTCCTCAACGATAATTGGACCATTGAGTGGACCATTTACAGAAAAGGATCAAAGAAATTTTAATGGATTTTTTTTTAGACAAACTTTTTTGGGGCAAATAAAACTACTTTGTCGACACTGATGCTGGAACTTGAACCGTAGGTTTCTTCACAAATGTGAAATTTAAACCTCCAATCCTTTAGGCAAATTTGGCCTCTCACTCACTGCTAGTGCCAAATACACAAGTCAAACTCCAGGGGTGATTGAGGACAGAGAAATTCACTGCAAGTGCCAAATACACAAATCAAGATTGAGGCTGGGCTTAGCTTAGCTGGCAGTCATTTTGAAAAAATTTCCTCCTCAAGGAATTTTCTAACGCTTTAAGTAAGACATGTAATTTAACGAGCAAAATAGTAAATGGACAGATTCATTTAATGGGAAAAGTTAAGGTGTGATCCGGTAAATATCATTTCAATGAATTTCACATTTACCCAGTATAGATAACAATGAGGTTTGAGATATTATTTTAATGGTATTGTTGAAGGGTTATTGTTTTTGGAAATAAAAGGAAATTAGAAATATTAAATATTAATATTATTATAATTTTTTTAAGAAGTTATATATATATATATATATAAAATTGTAAATTGTATAAATATATAAAATTTAATTTATATATATTAGAAAATTTCAAAATTTTATTATAATTTTATTTTTATTTTTATATTTATATTTTTTTTGATAAAGTTTGATGATGATGATGATGATGATGATGATGATGTGGTGGTGGTGGTGGTGGTGGTGGTTAATGTCCACTGAGACTAATCTTTGGTTTATTGGACCTAAAGAAAAAAGTTATTTAATTTGATTTAAGATTTTATTCCTATGCTCAAAAAGCTTGGAGAGAAGCCTCCCTAGCTCACTATAATTTTGACATCTTAAATGGCTAGGAAGCTTAGTATTGCAACAAAGATTATGAAATTGTGCTCTAATGTGGTTGTACGTGGGGCACTCTAAGAGGAAGTGATTTTCATCCTCGATGTTCATATTCTCAAAGAGATGGAAAATCCTTTCCATCCATGGTGTTTTAGGAACCGTCCAACGACCTGTTTCACTATGGAGATCATGAGAGTTCGTTCTAATCTTGGCTATATTGATTTTCTTCTTTGAGCTAGTTAAAACAAAGAGATATTTTTGATCTTCTAAGGTAGGGTTGATGACCTCCTTATAATACCTTAATTTTCTTTTAGCTACTAGATCTTTCTCGCACCACATTTTTTCTTTGACTTAGAAGTAACAATTTTTTTAATGTTATTGATGTTTTGCAATGCAACATTCTCGTCGATCTCCCAATGGTTTAACCAAGGCCTGGTATCTTTATACCAACCTCGTTTAAGCCTTAGGTGATTTTGGTTGGAATTTAAAGCTAGCTTAGGAAGTCTATGGTCTCCTATGCTATTGAGCTTGTGCTTGTACAACAGAAGCCTAGTCATAGCTAGGCTCTTGATAGGGGAAAGACCCACTTCTATAAGGAGAATAGGATAGGAGTATTGCTTTTAATTTTAAGGTTATACGTTATAAAATGCTTCTGGATTTGCTCAATCTTTCTCCAAGATTCTCTAGAGATGCTGCAACCCCAAACCTCACATCCATATAAGATAACAAGAGTGACTAAAGTTTCAAAGAGAAACTTCTTTCTATCCCACATTACAAGGTTTTCCGTTTTACAATTATTTTCAAGACAAAAATAAGTTTTCCACCCCCCATTAATCCTTTTCTAAATGCTATAGTTCCAGTTGAGCTTGTGATGAATATCAATTCCAAGGTACTTGTAAGAAGACACTTCCTCCAAGTTATTATTGTCATACATAAAATTAGGGTAAGTGTCCTTCTTGGATTTGATAATCATAACTTTTGTTTTGTCAGTGTTAACAGACATACCCATGGTAGATCAGAAATCCTTAAGAAGTCTAAGTTGCTTATCAAGATCAGATGGGCACTTTGCAAGAAGAACAATATCGTCAGCACAGAGAAGAAGGATGATGACTATCCCAACTAAGATCGTGCCATCACATCCTGCTTCCTCTAAACAACCTTCTAGCTTGTCGATGTAAATGCCAAATAGGGTAGGAGAGAGGGGAAAACCTTGTTTAACTCCGATATTACACTTAATATATTTCTACCACCCCTCATTACTCTTTAACTTGGCAATTACATTCTCGTATAACCTTATAGCGGTCGCTCTTAGCTCAAAAGGAACATTTAGCTCTTCTAAACTATTCCATAGGTTATTTCTAGGAACCATATCGAAATCCTTTCCAAAGTCCACAAAGCAACATAAGAGAATGGATTTATCATTGCGGCATTCTTCCACAATGATCCTAAGCGTAAGGAGGTGGTCCATTGTTGAGTGCTGCCTTCTAAAACCCACTTGGCCTTTAGCCCGCTTACCTTCGCTTTCAAGCCAAATGCTCAACTTCTTTTCCAAAATAGTACCATATAACTTAGCTAAGAGAGGGTTGATCATAATTGTTCGATAATTAGAGGGGTTATTTGTATCCCGACTTTTAAAAATAGGGATAATGAGGCTCTGAGTCCAAGGTTTAGGGAACCCTTCTTTAACCGCTTGGTTGAAAAGCTTGTGGATGTGGGGGATGAGGACTCCAAATTTTAAGATTTTCACCTGGTAACCTTCAATGTCTTTAGCTTTCCCATTTGCTAGGCGTTTAACCCCAAAATCAAAGTCTTCTAATGATAAAACTTTTTTCGTTGTGACCAGCATTTCAAAATTCCTAGCATTTGGCGATTCATAAAGCTTTTTAAAGTTATTTAAGATATAAATAGAAATAGAAAATGAAATTGACATATAAACTAAAATCAATCAATATATTAGAAATTGACATATAATAACAATGATGTATATACACATTGAATAGAAATATAAATTATATAGATATTGTAACCAAAATATTAAAAAATTAATATAAATTGAAATTAAAATTGACATTGAACATAAATTGAAATAGAAGTGGAATAGAAATTAAAATTAAAATTTACATAGTTAAAATATCAACAATTATGAATATGTATACTAAAGATAAATTTAAATTGGCATGTACATTGAAATCAATAATTATGTATATCTATACTGAATAGAAATAGAAATGGACTTGTCTAAGTAGAGGCAATTTCCTCTGGAAGACCCTTTCGCCCCAATGACAATTTTCTCTTCATAATTTTTTTTTTTTTTTTTTTTTTTAATGAAAATGTGAATGCTTGAATAATTTTTCAATGGTGGAAATGGGAAATGGTTTCAAGACCATAAAGAACCTTTTGAGAACCTAAAATTAGGAAATTTGACAGTTGTAACCTCGATTTCCAAAAAAATCCATTGCATTTAGTCAAAATAATCGTGCCAGAAAAATCATTATTTTTTGGGCTAAATTTTTACTTGTTTAAACAAGGCTACTAAAATTTGACATATAAAATGAAATCAATGCATTAAAAATGAGATAGAAATAGAAATAGAAATAAACATTGGCATGCACATTGAAATCAATGCATTAAAATTGAAATGATGTTCTTCTTCCAAGTTGGATTAGGTGGTTGTATTTTTTTTTTTCCATATCAACGTAAACTGGAAGCTAAGTTTGCTTTAGGTTTTGAAATTATTTTAGTGTTTAGATATAAACAGATTAGTTTGATCAAATGACGTCTTCCGTTATATTTAATATGAGATTAATTTTGTCTGCAAATGGCCCCGTTATGTTTAAGATGAGATTAATTTTTTTGGGAAATGGCCCTGGTTATTCAGTTATGTTTAAAATGAGATTAAATTTGTCAGAAAATGGCCCTGGTTATTCGATTAATCCCCAAAAATGTTTAAATTATATATGTTCCTCAATGGTGGCATTGGGGGATTAAATGAAATTTTCAATCCTTAGTCTGTCTAGTAGCTCACATATTATTCAAATCATTTGTATGTTTATGAAGATTAAATCTCTAATGAAGAGCACACAGGTAGAGAAAATATATATCCTCCACGAAGATATAAATTAAAATTTGTGGAGACTCATAAATGAAACAAAGGGTCATCAACCTACTAAAATGGTTGCATAAAGCATCAAGATGCATACTTTTTTTTTTATCTATTGAATAGCATGTACTTCTAAACATTTAAGCTTTCTATTAAGCTCAGGACATATATGACTATCTATTAAGCTCAAATATGACTATCATGACATATGATTATTAAGCTCGGATATGGAATTTGTCATTGGTTTATTCTATCACATGTCAACACTTAGTTTAGTGGTTAGAACAATTTTTTCAATTTTATGTTCAGTCATGACCGTAACACATAAGAATTTTAACACATTTGTAATTGCATGCTAAAAAGGTATATATTCTAGTAGGAGAGAGGAAAATAATATTTGTACAGTTTTTTTTGGCTGTAACTTTGGATTTGGAATTTGTAACACTAGAGTGCATCCTCCATTGGTGTAATGATAGTTGTTGGCTCAAACGAATGGTGAAAATAAAAAATTGACGGTGGCCTCTAGTGTAATGAAAGTTGTTTTCTTGAACGAATTGAGGAAAACAAAAGGGTTGACAAGGTCAGTGGAGAAATTTTTATAAATAGAACACCTTTGGTGTAATAAGGAAGATATTGATCTGATTAATTTTTATAATGTTGAGTTTCCATAAGATAAAGCACTGGTTTATGCATATATTAAAATAGTTATTTGTTAGAGGCAATTTGATTATCATTGAACGAGACCCTATATAAAGTGTATATAATCTCATTCGGCTTTCTGATGACATTATTGTGGCATTAAAACAGAGGAGTATATTTTTCTTGGATCGAGTGATTAGCAGGTGGAACAGAATATATCCGATATGGAAAGAGGCTGAACATATATAGAAAAAGGCTGAACATATTGGCACATTGCACTAGAGTGGAACAACTACATCAATTATCTCAAATGGGTCAGACTATGCAGGAATTCCAGAGGAAACTTGCTCATATGGGTTGGAATACTCAAACATTGCACTAGAGTGGAACAACTACATCAATTATATCAAATGGGTAAGACTATGCGGGAATTCCAGAGGAAACTTTCTCATATGGGTTGGAATACTGAAACATGGCACTGTGATGGTGACCGACAATTACATGTACATCATAAATTTAATATATGATTTTTCTACGCCGCTATGGTTTCTTTCTATTTGGTTGTTGAATTCCCCTCTACATATAATTATATTCATCTGGATGGTTTGGAAAAATAGAATATTAACTTGGGACAATCAACTGACTTTTATAACTCTAGATATTTCTTCTTGTGGGTGTTAAAATTTTAAAGAACATGGGAAATGCTTTTCCCTCAACATAAGGAGTTCACATAGAGTTGCGGAAATGACTATAACCAAGACAACACATTTACGGAATTTTACACAGAGTTGCGGAACTCACTTAATCCAGACCATAGAAATCAAATCATATGAGTCATATTTTCAATACAGAGTGGCAGAGATTAAAATCGAAACTATAGAGGAGAAAATATAATAAAGTAATTTTACTCATGGTGAAAAGAGTAAAAAAAAGTGTTTCTTTAAGAAAATTATCACAATCAAATTGCAACTAACCAAACTTTATATTATGATTCAAAAATATGAAATGCATTCACATATGGAGGTTGCAGCTCCTTCATCGGTAAAACGAGACTTCTTATTGAGATATACTTTCACACTAGGGTTGCGAAGTAACACACAGTGAAACTTGTAACTTGTGTTTTCACGTTTCTTGCTCCATGATTTTCTCCCCTCGTCTTTCCACACTTACATCCGCCACATTACACAACACTCTCTCAACTTACCTTACATGTAAATTCTAAACATATCGGTGAACATCATTTTTTGAACATTATAGAACTTGCGTGAAGTAAACAACACTTGCGGATTAAATATTTTCCCATACACATTTACTAACCATGCATTAAATTATATTTGACTTTAATTATTTATTTTTGTTGTGGAATAGGTTATGTACTGTGCTCTAAACTTGTCCTTCTCTGCAAAATCAATATGCAACTTACAAAACATTTACTGAGGTATGGTTAATGACAAAAAATTAAACGCGGTGGTTATGATTAATTTTCCAACACTCCCCCTTAATCGCAACTGTCACCATTGACCATTCCCAAACAATATCTGAGATAAAAAAAATTTTCACGTGTCAATGGCTTTGTGAAGATGTCTGCAAATTGTTCCTCTTACTTGCAATGCCATAACACAATTTCACTGTTGTTAACTAATTCTCTTATGAAATGATATTTAGCATCAATGTGCTTTGTCCTCTTGTGGAAAATAGAATTATTTGATAGTGGAATTGTTGAACTGTTAATATCACAAAAAATAGTGGCTGCTCCATCTTGTTCATGACATAAATTGTAACACCCCGAGTTTATGTGTTTGAAATTCAAAAAAACTAGACATTTGAACTTTTATCCTAAGGGGAGTGGACCCCAAAGGACAAGTATTTTGTGGATGTAATTAAATATTTAATTTGAGAAAATGAATAAAATGATTTTGTGCTGATTGACCAAAATGAGATTTAGGAGATCACTTACTAAATCCATGAGGATGGATAAGGCAATTACTTCCCCACAATCTTTCAAAAATCCTTGAAAGAAATTATTTCTAATTTAGATTTTTGAGGAAAAATCTAAATTCCCCAATGACGAGGAAAAAAGTTGGGAAGAGGTAAAAAGCTGGGAAAGCTGGGAAAAGCATAAAACAGCTTTAAAGAATCCCTAAAATGGGAAGCCTAGGCAAACAGGAAGAAAAACATCCTGATATTCTGGACGCAGAATTAGAAACAGGCTTTGGGGAACAATAGCTTAAATAAGCTACTCCTAAACAGATTAGGGGTTGATCTGTTCTAGGAGATAATCTCAGCTCGGGGGTGAGTTCTGGGAGACAGAAGGACTCTAAGGTTGTGAGGTTGGTCAATTGCAAGAGTGGTATGTCTCTAAATTGATTAGTATTTTTACTTCCTGTGGTGTGAATTGGCTGCATATAATTGGTTGAATTGTATGTTAGACTTAATTATGCTACATTCCACAGAATCAATCTTCAGGAGTTCACCTTTATAATTCTGTATAGTTGTAGAAAAGAAATCTGTAGAGTAGAATCCAACAGAAACTCTAAACCGGGGTTGGTTTAAATCTGAGGATACATATTCCTCCACAGACAATTTGATTTTTAAACTTCTCCTGATCTATCAACCAGAATCTCTAAACCATTTATTGGTCTAAATCTAGAGAAAGTGTACATGTTTCCCTAGTATAGTTAATATAACTTTAATCTGCTTCTGAATTTTTAAATAAAAAGAAGTCTCATTCAAAGCTAGGGTCAACCAGATTTCAATCTATTAGAGTTCTGAAAACAAAACCATTTCCAGAAGGAAACATAAAATAATGGAAAAACAAATTAGGTTGTAATTGGTTTCTGCAACCAAGATTATTTTCTGGACAAATACAATGTTTTATTAAATAACTCTGTAAAATAAGATCGAACTCTGCTCACCAGTTAACAGTTAAACTTTTGGCTTTTAGTTGAACTGAGCTATGCAATTTACAAAGTTAGGAAGTTATGTATAAACTGTCTGTATACAAAAGTAGATTAAAAAGCTGCAATGTATTAAGTTAATATTATAATCTATATGTCTTAGAATTTCCATGAAATTACAAGGGAAATTTAGATAAGAACATCAGCACTTTATATGCTGCTAGAGGAAATTAGAAGTTTAGAAACTATCACTGATGCTAAATTAAATTTAGGAAATACACTTATCAGAGGACCCATTAACTTACAGTTTGTACAGTGCCTGTCTATATATGCTAAACCGGCATAATAAGAGTAATATATTTCTTGGGCTGATATCTGCCAAATTTATACAGCTTAAAATAAAATAAAATAAATAACATAGCAGAAATAAATAATAAGGGCGGTTATAAATAATATAAATGAAAATTTTCCCAAAATTTTATACAATTATTTTGATCATATCGAATGCTACATAATCTTATAATTTGTACAAAAGAAAAAAAACAAAACAATGAGAGAGATATTGGATATGATGTAAGTGCTTATGGTTATGTTGGGAGTAGAAGGGATTGCATGAATCCCACCTTCGTTTATCCATGTAAACAATATTTGACAACAAACAACTAAATATGCACAACGATGATAGTTGACGAGTTCAAAAGATTAAGAGAATTTTAATGATTGATTCTTAGGTATAAACTTCACCAACTCATTATGCTTGTTATGGAAATAAATAAATAGAAGGGAAACAGAAAACTGTTGTGCTTAGTTTGCACAATAAGGGAGTAAACCAATGTTTATAATGTCCTGATACAAACTTGATTGCCATGGCAATCATGAAAAAAAAAAGAACAAAAGAAAAATTTTATACAGCTGAGCGGGATGCAAAACATAGCAAAAACCCCGAACGAGCGTTTGGAAGATTTTAGAGAACATGTACAGTAGACGAGTGAGACAAGTGAGCTGACAGAAGTTCGCCTGAAGTGAAGTAAAATAGTTGTAATAATTTTCATTAGGACAGAGGTCCTTTATACCTGAAATGAAAATAAGATGTGCGTTAGGAAGAAGTTATAAGTCAAAATAAAATTCGATAGACAAGAATATTGTATGTAACGAAGTAAGGGCGGGAAGATATTGGAACCTGGAGTATTAATCGTAGAGTGAGGCAATGCTCTGAAAAATAAATATAGGGTATTAATTTTGATAGACATTTTTTTTTTTAAGAAACGATACAATCGATTTCACCTACAGAAGAAAAATTTGGCTTGCGGGTCTAACCATAATGGCGAGACTGGAGATAATCACACTCATGATACCATTTGACCATGCAGGTCGACTTCTGAAACCAATGCACATCTTCGTGGAAGGGAGCTACAAAAAAATTCGTAAAGAGTTAGCTTAGATTCAATTAGATCTAGAGATCTTTATGAATGCCAAAATCGAAATATGTAAAGCAGAAAAAAAATTTGACTGTAAATATAGTACCCATCTTTTAAATCTGAGACTTGGTAAAGTCGTTAGGAAACCTGCGGTAAGTTCAACGTATTCTAAGCAAACACTTCGTCCGAAAACGCTTCATTCTGGAAAAAGTGCAGATAGTAGAGGAAAAATACATAAGTAACCCAGTTTCCGAGAGGGAATGAGCGCAGAAAAGAATAATAGAGAAAAATTGCTTACCATATCGTAGGTGAAGGGATGCACGCACTGGTAGGGATCCCTCGTGGTTGTAGAACTCCGTTGCGTTGAGCGAAAAGCCCAAAGGGAAACGAGGAACCATTGCCAAATAAAAATGGAACAGTAAGATAGAGAAAGTGATTTAAAAAAGAAATATGAAACCCTAGCACCAAGGATCAATGACCGTCCACGTGTAAATTAGATCAAGGGTTGAAAGAGAATATGGAAACTCGAAAACCAAACGTCAATGGTAAAGGACTTAAAGAATCCCGAGAGGGATTGTAGAATAAATTGCATCATGATAATATCGTACCTTCTCTAGCGTATTTCATTATATTAGACCAGAGCTGTAGTATCAAATAGGCGAAACGTATTCAAAAACCCGAGTATTTCAATGGCCGAGATATGACAGCAACCCTTACATATTAGAAATCCAACTGCTGAGGCTACGTGCCAAACATTCATAGGAGCCGTGTTGAGGAGTAGTACCAGATTTGGTGAAACGAAATAAAATTTCTCGAGTTTGGAGCAAGAAAGAACGTTGGCAGGGAGAAAAGTAGCGTAAAGCTTTTCACCGACGTATAAATATTAAATGTTTAGCCATCGAAATAAATGAAGGGTTCATATGAGGTTTTATTAGTAGGGTCAATTAATTGAATCATGACAAATATTAAGATTTGGTTCACCCATATAATCAAAAGGGATTATGCCTTAAAGCTTCCCTTTCTAATGTTAGAGACTACGTGTATCCTCATGAAAACACTTACACTATACGTCATGTTAAGACTGTGGAAAAGAAGAAACTTTATAGTGGGTTGAAAACTTAATCATATATGTGATCTATAATATGGTTAATTAAATCAAAGACTTAACTAACCTTGTTAATATAAAAGTATAAAGGCCTTTCGTTAATGTTTTGAAAATAAGTTTTTATTTAATTGAATGGACTTCTATCTATGAAAGTATATATGTATAGGAAATTTCATGGGGTATAATTGTGAATTAAATCCAGTAATGGGGTATACGTTAAAACTCCACATGAAGGGATGTTAATATGAAAAGAAAAAAAAAATTGTTTGGGTAAGAGAGGGAGATGTGACATAAATCCCGCAACATCCTTCTCATCCAACCTACTTGACACTATTTTGCTATTGCGACAACATATTCAGCTTCTTCCGTTGACAATGATACTATTGGTTGCTTCTTGGAAGTCCATGAAATGGCTCCCAAACCCAAATGAAAAACATATCCTGACGTGCTCTTTCTGTCATCAACACTTCCTGCCCAATCACTGTCAGTATAAACTGTTATCATTCTAGTAATTCTAAAGTTGTGAGATTTTTGTTTAAAGTCTAAGAACACTAGAGGTAACCATAGAAAAAATTTTAAACTCTAAGATCTAACCTTCTTAGGGTTCAGAGAGGGCTCTCTCTATAAGATTTTACTTTGTTTGATTTATAAAATATTAGGCTATTTATGATTGTGCAATTTGGTTTTGATTTGGTTTGGTTTGGTGGGAAAAATTACCTAATGAGATGGATGGTGGGAAATATGTTTGTCCATTGGGTTGAGGAGTCAAAAATCAAGTAGACAGAGTTAGGATTAGGGTTAAAAAGTCAAATGTTTTCAGGGCAAGATAGATAACCCATGAAGATCTTGGAAGGCTGTTTGGTGAGGGGATATGATCGGGATAAAGAGCAATGAAGGGTTCTTTGATTCGGAAAAGAGAAGTAGTAGGTAGAGGTCAAACAAAAGAGGGAGCAATTAAGGGTTCCCTACTCTAGAAATCAACAAAAAATGTAGAAATGATAAACAGTAAAAACAGGGTGCTTTTAACAAATCTTGAAGAAATACTCCTATTTATTCATTCAAATTTGGAAAACATTGTGGATGCATGTAACAAATAGAGATAAACAATGACAAGAAGGAAATGCTTCACTTCAATAGCTCATCACATGAATCCTAAAATATGATGCCAATTGATCCAATCTAGTCTGCTACTCGAGATTTGAAACACAAAAGCCTTCAAGTCCAATAAAAAATGACTATAGAAATCTTCAGCAATTTATTCCACAATAATACTTCTAAAGATGACGTATTTATACATAATTGTTTATAAAATATCCTAGAATGCTTCTAGGAATTATCTAAGGAAAATAGAAATATCTTTACAACAAAATAGAGAAAGCAGCTTAACAAATCAACAAGTTGTCCTATGTATCCAAACAAAATAGAAACTGATTATGGATGAGGTGCAGCTAGCTGCCTTGGTGTCCTTCTGCTGGCTTTAGATATTTCAAGTCGGTTTTGAAATCTGATCTGCTTTATCTTACACTCTTTCACTGATTCTCTTTAATCATTGATACTCTTTTAAACTCAGATACTCTTTAACCAATGTAAAATATGTTTACTGCTGAAATAAAAATCTTTTTTTACTGTAGTTCAGCAAACTGTTTTCTCTTTTATCTTTTTTCCTTTTCATATTTCATAGTAAATTTGTTAATGACTGCCAATCTTCCTCATTCGGAATTTGGATCTTATTTAATTTTCTGAAATTCTCATCTGCTTCTGTATACCTGGAAAAAGTTGGTTTAATGACAAACAAGTGTCTTATCTTGTGGTGCAAATAAAATAAATCCTCAAAGCTTCTGAGTAAGACTTTTCCTGTTGGAGTAACTTGTTTACCTGACTTTTCAACTTGCTCCTCTAAAAATTCTCTGATATTTTTATTGTAATCCTCCTGATGCATTAATTTTTCATTGATGACCCAAATATTACGTAAACTTTTTTACCTCAAATTCTCAAATTTGACCATAAACCTGGTTATGGTGATGTTCATATTCTCACACTTCTCTTCATGCCGTTTCATCAAATTCTTCTTGGTAAGGACTTTCCTTATCTCAAGGATAGTTTTAGTCTTGTCAGTAATCTCAATTTCTTCTAGCTCTTGCTTGTTTTTTCTATTAAGAAACTTGATCAATTCTATTGCTTGCTCTGGTATATTTTCAAGCCCATCTTTAGTCTTTTGAATTTCTACTAATTATGCTTTGAGTAAATCTCTCTGTTCAAAAATCACTTGAATTGAGGGCCACACATCATTGATGGCTTCAATGATCTTGTTCCATCAATTATTTTTCACATATGAAATTTGTTCCTTTAAGGTTAATTCCTTCTGTAACTTCTTCAATTATTCATTTAGTCTAATAGCCTTTTTCTCATGTGTTTTGGCATTTATTTGAGCCAACTTGTTTGTATTTTCAAGGTTGTCAACCTTATTTTTCAATCTATTAATTTCACTTGTCTGAAGTGACATTTCTTTCATAGCTTTCACTAGTTTGTTGGCCTCATCTGTAGGGTGAGTTGTTGTAGTGGATGACTCTGTAGCAGATGTTGTAGATGATGTCCCTGGCACAACAGTAGCCAATGGCTCTTTTGGTGCCAACTCTTTTGCTAGAGTTGATGGCACAGCTGTAGTGAACACAGGAATAACTAAAGGAATTTCTGATGTTTTTGATGTTTCTTTTTCATGGACAAGTTTATCCATTTGAATCTCCATTTCTTTGATTTGTGGTATCAGATGAAAGATCAAATTCATCATATCATCCTTCTCATTCTGTCCTTGTATTATTTCCTTAGCTTGAGGATGTTCACTTGATGGAAATTTAAGTTGTTTCCTCAATGCTGGAATGTCCTCATTTTTCTTCTTCACTAACTGCTCTGGTAATTTGACATTTGCAAGGTCATATCCAACCTGCAAGACAAATTCTTCTAAAGATTTAATTCTTAGATATTTAGCATATAAGGATGCTTTGTCAAGTTTCATTTGATCTTTCATGTTTATAATAGTGTTCTGAAGTTTCTGAACACTCATAGCTTTAGTTGTAAAATTATAATACAACATCCCTGAACTCTGTCTATGAAATTCTATCTCATCAAGACCATGAATTTTTTCTGTTTGGACTTCTAAATCAATTTTCTTGTAATCTTCCACTGTTTTTGGAGTTTTCACTATAGGCTACAATACTGACATGATTAGATTTTTATTTGAGTAATAAAAGGCAGGTAAGAGTCTATTTAGAACACTTGGTGTTTGTTTCAAATATTGAGAGTAAATATCATTTTTTATCTCTTCATTCTTTAACTTGATCTGTTTTTACTTTTCCTTAATATCTAGATCCTTTTCTTCAGCTATTTGTGAAAATTATGCTTCCATGTTTTGTTATTTTTCTATCAGTTGTGTATTTCCATTATCAACCTGTTCTTCAGTTCAATTCTCTGTATCTTGTTCATTTCTGATAACAGTGGCAGCCTCTGTGTTGGTATCTGGGAGATCTATTTCTTCAACATCAATGGTTTCCTTTTCTTTACCTACTAGATCTGTTTTAGGCCTTTTATTATATGTTATCTTGAACCTAGCTTCAGTAGTGGTTTCAACAACATAGGTTTCTTCTTCTCTTACCCTCTTGGTGGTTTTTTCTGTTTGATCTGCAGTTTGTAAAGTGTGACTAGTATCACTTTTCTTCACTGCATCTACTAAAGTATTTTCTGTCCACACAATCTGAATGGAATATTTCTCTATATTTGGTTTTGTCTCATGAATGTAGGGTGTCAGTTTACACTTAACCCTCATTTTACTTAGTATCCCTTGTGGAACATAATTCCAAGAAAAGCTCTCTTCAAACCTGTATTCTAATAACTGCTTAGCTGCTTCTGCCTCTGCATCTCTATGACTGCAAATGAATGGTCCCACTTGATTCTTAAATTTAAACTATATTTTTTTCTTTGCTGCTAAGAAGTTGATATAATTAGAGTTTAATATTTTCCCTATATACTCCGAGAAAAAAACCCTCATTGATACAAATTTGGGTAGCTTGTAGGGTAACAAATTGGATCCAAATACTCTAATCTCAGTGTATTTTTCATACAAGTACCAATAACCAGTCTTGGTTTTCTTTGACGACTGTAAAATCTTCTTCATATCATCATTTATTCTTGGTTGTTCAGTATTTTTCAATATTTTTATCAATGGATGGATGAAGAAGTCTGAAAAATATGCATAGGTGAATTCTGTGGATTCTTTCCTCATCAAAGAGGTCCATAAAATAACTGAAAGAGGATTCCCTTCTATGTCAAGCTTTTGAAGGGTTAACGGAAAATTATCTGCTTGAAAATACAAGAACATATGGAAAATGAAAGATGTGTATCTAAACACTCCTTCAATTGACAGTTTAACTAATTGGTCATGAATATTGTCAGCGATATACCCATAATAATAAAATATAATAGATAGAGGTTGTCCTAGTGTGAAAGTGGATAGGAAACCTAAAATGGATTCATTTGTATGCTCATTAGTGAAGTACCCTAGGATGAAGGAGAGCATGGAGATAACATGTCTAGAGCCCTCTGGAAACCTTGAAGTGGAATATGGAGGATTGATTTGAGGAATTTCTACATGTAAGGGCATGAATATTTGGAACATTTGGAATATTTTAGGAAATTCAAGGCCAATATACAGCTTGGTAAGTGCTTCAATGGACAAAGGAACTGTTTGAGGATCAGGTTTAATTTGTAACATTTGATTAATGAATTCAGTAGCAATGGTAAAAAGTACTTCTTTATTGGCATTGACTATTGCTCTTTTCTCAGGTATATAGTGATGATGGCATAACCTAATGACCTCTGGGCATGAGTGGGTAACTGCAACAACATATTTGGGCAATTGTGATTCCCAAATTTTAACTTCTTCAACATTATCCAAAGATTTTTCATAGCTCCAGTTGTGAAGTTCCAACAAATTGAATTCTACAATAGGGTCTGCTATCTTATAGTCAATATTCGCTAATAGGGTGTGCTCAATGTCTACAACTAGAGATTGTAGAGGGTTTATAATGATAGCAGTTTTGGAAGATGCAGTTGGAGTAGGTTTAGGCATTTGAGGCTTTTTGGACTACAAAACTATGCTTTTAGGCTTTTCTGGCTACTTTTGCAAGATTAAACAGTGTGTAGAAGTATTTTTTACTCCAACAAAGGTTTCTTGGATTAAAACAGGAAAAATATGATATTTCCTTGGGTTTTTTCTTTCAATTTAGACTCTTCAACTTGATTTATAGACCTTCATTGGTTATAAAACAAGAAACAAGGAATTTTTGAGTTTTTCGATGGATAATAGGGCCAGGAATCTTTTGAAATTAGGCACAGATGGTTGGGCTACCTCCAGAGGATTTCTGGGCTCAATTTATAGTTTTAAACAGTTTAGAAAAACTATATAAACTCAAGTTTTTCATTCAAAACAGTGCATAGCATAAAATAGGGTTTTTTTTTTCAGAAATTTTGACAAGGATTGGTCTGTTTTTTGGATATTTTAATAGGCTTGTTTTTAATAATTTGAACTCTCACTGGAATTTTTCTTAAAAAGGGTCTTTTAAAACTAATAACAGGCTCGAATTTTGGAGGAATACCTGTTATATGCAGGTATAGGGCTTTTGAGGATGTCTCTGAAGGTTTTTGAATAGGTTCTATGGTGTATTTTTTATCTTCGAGAGATTTATGGAGCTTCTTGGCAATCTGTAATGGCTATAGGCAGAATTTTGTAGGTTCTAGGCAAGAAAATAGTGAAAAATACTTCTTCTCTATGAGTCCAAAAGGCAGATACAGGCAATAAACACTAAAAGGGATAAATGATGCATTTTCAATGTTTTTTAGGCAAATTAGGTTTAATTGACGCCTACAATAAATGGCGGTCAAGTCAAGCAATGGCGGTTTTCGAGCTCGAAGTGTATAAAACTACAAGTCATTATCACGTTCGTTTTAAGTGGTAAGTAGTTTTGGATGAAACGAACATGATCCAATAAGAAAGAACCACGTGGAGGAGGGAGAAAATATTAATACCACCCATTTCGCGTAGAAATGAGATGGTGGATATTGCGCAACTTTATTTGCGATATGGACTTTCCGTCATTCAATTTAGGGAGTTCGATTGCGAACGATTGAGATCTAATGTGGAAGTTGCATCGAGATGGAGTGGGGTCCATGGTTTATATATTCGGCGGGGACGAATTTAAACTTTAGAAATATGCATTTAATAAAGTTTAAACCTTAGGCTTATATAATGGTGGGGGTTGCAATTTTATATAAGTGTTAATTAAAACATTTTAAACAATGTTCGAACCAATGCAAAGGTGTAGGTCTTATTATATAGTATTTAAATGTTTTAATAAATGTTTAAAACCATAGGGGCGAGGTATTTTGTCTTATTGATAAGTTTAAACCAATGGGATAAGGGCGGGTTTTAATTCTTCAGATGGGATATTTAAACATTGGTTTGAAACTTAAATATTGGGTTTTATGGGTTATTTAATATAAAAAGGGTTTTATACTATACGAGAGGGTATAATTTAGAGATTTAATAAAAGAAGTTAGAAATTAATATGAAAAAGGGGTAATGTATGTAATGAATGAAAAATACATGTTTTAACACTAAATAAAGTGTAAATTAAAGCATAGCTTGTTTTTGTTGTATTTTTTCACACTTTAACTTAGGATAAATGCATTTTATGGGTTTTTGAATGATTTTTGAAAGGAAATGAAATTAATTATTTAAGGTTTTACTTTAACTAAGTAAAAAATGGCATTTTACTTAGGAAAAATGGATTATGATTATGGAAGAAGGATAAATGCTAATGAATGTGGGTTTTATGTAGGAATTCAATATTTTTAACCAATCGGTCATTGAGCCTTGGGTCTAGTCCCAACAGAAGTCAGAGAAATGCTCTGAGCCTCTTTAACTGATGGTTTAGAATACTGAATCATTGTGGGGGAGGTGAAATCAATAATTTTTTCTCGATGATGCTTTATTACATGCTAGCACAACTGCTTTCTACCTACCCACCATTTATTTCTAACATTTTTTACTTCATTTTTATGGGTGCATTTAGGCTTGCAACCCTAAATCAATTTTCTTTTAAAGCATAAAACTATCTAAGTCTAACCTTATTTCATCCGAGGGCTCAGATTAAACTGTTGAGCTCCTCATTTATTCTCTATCTTATCACTGATTTGTCAAGTTTATGTTATTTGACATATCTTTATTCTCTATCTAAGACATGAAATTCAAAACATGAAAAGTTAAGATTAAATTGTTTAACTGATCATGGATTATGGCATTTATTGACAATCTGCACATAATCATTTGATCCGGATTTATGCGGGAAAGCAACAGAATAAACATATAACCATAAATACAGAGATGCAGCGGAAATACCACTTCATTTCATTAATATCAAAGAACTGAAATTTGCTTACAGACAGAATGGAAATAAAACTAGCTAGGGCGCTGGTAGCTATCTCTGAGAAGAGATGTGGCGGCTACAGGCCTCTGAACTGAGTTACAATGAGGCTCGAGGGCCTATTTATTATTTAGAAACAATGGGAAATCCTAAATAGCCAAAACCCTAACCCTAAGAGATGAAGCGCCAAAACTATGGGCCCCGTTTGGGTAAATTGGTGTTTCAACTTCCCAGGGGCGCAACTTTGGCATACGATCTCCGTTTGACGCATACCATACCTCATTAGAAAGATCTATCCGAGGACTACAAGTTTGGAACGAGAAACATCAGTCCATGAACCCATGTTCCTCTCCGTTTTCCCCAAAAACGTCGTTTAGGGCCTCAAAACGGCTCCGAAAGTTTAGGACCCGAAAAATTGCTAAAAATAGTAAACTGTGCCGAAACTGAAAAACTTAAAGAGACAATGGTGGAGCCCCAAGTGGAATAGGCAGGTGACCACCAATATCCACCTGGATCATTCCTCCCCCCTTAGGAAGCAATGGTCCCCATTGCGTTAAGTTCCTCCCTGAGATGAGGAAATTTCTGCTGAACTTGGTCCCTGGTGAACCACTTTCCTTGGTGCAGGAGTTGGCCAGCTTTGACAACCCGATACAGTTGGATCCTCTGTTGGCGAGTGTTCTTAATTTGCATGTCCATGATACAATCTGTGGTGGCCTGTTCCATGCAGTCTGGGTTTAACTATGTTGGTGTGAGTTGTTCTGCAATGTCCGAAGTGTCCAGTAGAGGTGGGAAGTAAGGACGAAGGCGATCCACATTGAAGACTGGGTGCAGACCAAGGAATGGTGGAATACTGAGCTCGAATGCATTGTTCCCTACAGCCTTGGTGATGGTGTACGCCCGTATCGGAGCGGACGAAGCTTGCGGTGGGGTCCAGTGAGGCGCTCCTTCTGCAAATGTAGCCATACTTTGTCACCCACCTGGAAGTTGTGTGGCACCCGGTGTTGATCATGGCGTTGCTCGTACTTGGCATTGGCTCTGTCCAATATATCATGAACCTGTTGGCGGATGTGTTGAATGCGCTCGATGAAGCTACTGGCTTTGTCAACTTCAGACTGGACATGAGCTGAATTGGCCTGAGCAGCTGCAAATGGCATGGCTACGTCAATGGGACATAGTGGCTGGAATCCCAAGCCCACCTAAAAGGGGCTATGGCCGATTGAACTGTGGAGAGCCCGATTATAACTATGTTGTACATAGGTGAGGCTCTCGTCCCATGTGCGTGGATGCTTTGAATTGTACATGCGCAGAATGTGTACAATCATTCTGTTGACGACCTCTGTCTGGCCATCTGTTTGGGGATGGAAAGCTGTGGACTTGGTGAGCTTGGTATCCAACATTGACCAGAGGCTGGACCAAAATGTGCTGAGGAACCTGCTATCCCGATCTAATATGATAGACTGTGGGATCCAAAAGTGCACCCACACTCGTTCAAAGAAGAGTTTAGCAGTGGCTTCTGTTGTGATATTCTTCTTGCAAGCCGCCATAATGGCCATCTTCGAGAATCTGTTGACGACCACGAAAACACAGTCATTTCCCTGCTTAGTAGAAGGCAGGCCCAACATGTAATCCATGGAGATGGATTCCCAAGGTCAACTAGGAGTAGGTAGAGGAGTATATAGGCCTTGCTTCTTGATGGTCAGTTTGGTGATGGCACAAGCAGTGCAGGATCTGATGTGCTTCTCGACATCCTTTCAAAGGTTGGGCCAATAGAAATACTTCTGCAGGATTGCTACTATTTTCTCAACTTCGAAATGCCCAGCGACTTGACTGTAGTGTTCTTCCCATATCATCTTGGCACGCTCGCTTGAAGGAACACAAAGGTGTCCCATGTGACATAAAAGTGCATCTTGGAGGTGAAAATTTGGAACTTGCGTACCCTCCAAGAGTGCCTTGTAAGTGTGGCCGAATTCTGGGTCACTCTCATAGAGAAGCGGCCAATCAGAAGTCTCGTGCCCACAAGATTTGAGCACAGTGGTGAGCGCCACGATCGGTGGTCGACTGAGGCAGTCTGCAACATGATTGGTGCTACCCTTCTTATACTTGATGTTCAAATGAAACTGTTGCAGATATGTAGACCACTTCTGATGGCGATCATTCTGCAACTTCCCTTGTGTCTGTATGAACTGCAGGGGCCTGTGGTCTGTGTGGATGATTGTTTCCTTCCCCAAAATGTAATGCTTCCATTGTCGACAAACTTGCACAATGGAGTACATTTCTTTGTCATATGTGGGGTACTTGCGAACTGTGTCAGACAATGTCTCACTGTGAAATGCCACTGGATGTCCCTGTTGAGTAAGAACTGCCCCAATAGCATAGTCAGAGGCATCTGTCTCGATCTCAAATGGCTGTTGCAAGTCTAGTAAAGTGAGCACTGGGGCAGAACAGAGGCGGTTTTTCAGTTCTGTGAACGCCTTCTGTTGAGGTTCCGACCAAAAAAATTTTGCTCTCGCTCCTCCCTTGGTGACTTGACTCAAGGGCCAAATGATATGAGAGAATCCCAACACGAACCTCCGATAGAAATTAGCAAGACCCAGAAAGCTGCGAAGCTCTGTTATAGTGGTTGGGGCTGGCCAATCCCGAATGACTTGGATCTTGGCCGGATCCACATGCACCCCCCTTTCATCAATAATGTATCCCAGATATTGAACCTGGGTCATGCCAAAAGTGCACTTCTCCAAATTGGCACACAACTTGTGTTGTCGTAGTGTTTGGAGGACTTGTCGGATGTGTTGAAGGTGCTCTTCCCAAGTCTGGTTGAAGATCAGAATGTCATTCAAGTACACCACTACAAATGAGTTGCTGAATGGCCACAAGATGTCGTCCATCATCCTCATGAAGGTGGCGGGAGCATTCGTCAACCCGAAAGGCATGACCATCCATTCGAAAAGGCCTTCCTTGGCTTTGAAGGCAGTCTTCCACACATCGGAGGGTTCAATTGGTACCTGGTGATACCCAGAATTCAGGTCGATCTTGCTGAAATATTTTGCACCTTTGAGTTGGTCCAGAAGGTCATCAATCCGTGGGATTGGGTACCTATTCCAGACAGTGATCTTGTTCAGTGCCCAATAGTCAATACAAAGTCTCCACGTCCCATCCTTCTTCTGTACCAACACGATCGGGCTCACGCAAGGCGATGAACTTCGTCTAATGTGACCTTTCTGCAACAACTCCTGAATCTGCCTCTTGATTTCATCATTCTCCAGAACAGAGTGCCAATAGATCGGTCCATTAGGTAGCAGCGCACCTGGGGTCAGATCAATCGGGTGCTTGACCTGACAGTGCAAAGGAACCCCTATGGGTGAGGTGAATATGTCCCCGTACTCCTCCACAACCTTATCCAGTTGTTGTTGTTGTGCAGAGGAGCCCTGTCTGGGGGTCGTGGCCATAGTCTTCTTCTTTCCCTAGGGGCAGATCATCAAGAAAACGAATTTCCTGGTTTGGGAAATGAGCTTACTGCATTGTTTTGCAGTAACAAAAGAGATAGCGGCAGGAGGTGGCACCTCTGGTATCTTGTACAACTTATTTCCCAAAGTAACAATAACAGCACGAGGTCAAGACTCATACACAGCATGACGCTTCCAGAAGTATGGTTGTCCTAATAATACATCAGAAACATCAATAGGAGCAACGTCACATAATACCTCATCCGTGAAGGGCTTGATGCTATAGGGAAGGCGGCACTGCTGGCTGACGCGGAGATCTCGTCCTTGGTGAAGCCAACCGATGGTGTATGGATGTGGGTGAGCTGTGGTCGGCAAGCCCAACCGCTTCACGGCGTCTGCTGAAATGAGGTTCTTTTGGCTCCCATTGTCGACAATGAACTGTACAGGGGAGCCCTTTACCCACATCTTGGAGTGGAAGAGACGTTCCTCCTCCTCTGGATCTTCCGGTTCCTCCTTCTGGACCTTTGTAGTGGCAACAGTGGCGTTGGGCTCCGCATCAATAATCTGTTTCCCTTTTTCATTCCCCTTTTCAGGTTCTGATTCGGAGTCGGAGCATGCATCTGACTCAGAAGCCCTCATCTCGGCCACTAGCGACTGCTTGGCCCGACACTCACTCGTGTTGTGAGTGGAGCTCTTATGGAACTCACACCACTTTCCCGTGTCCTTCTTTGGCTTTGCGGTGCTGTTCTTTTCTTGTGGCTTCGATGAGTTGTCTTTAGTCGCCATGCCTTGGCTCTGTCCTTTGTTCTGCGGTTTGGAAGCACCTTTCCCTTGCTTTTGATTCGCAGATCCAAAGTCTCGCTTCTTCTGTTTGAATTTCTGCTCAATCTTGGCAGCATACCGGTATGCCGTACCAAGCGAGGAGATGTCGAGAAACTCCATTTCCTCCTGAATGTATCTGTGCAGACAGCTGCGATACTTTAGCACCAAATGTTTCTCTGAATCTTTGATACCCAACTTTGTGCGCAGGGTATGGAACAGATTCGTCAGCTCATGCACATCTTGATCCCTTTGTTGTCGCAACGTGGTCCATTGTATGTACTTGTCCTCATAGCTCCCCATGGGATAGTATTGTTCCTTGACGGTGTCTCGGAAAGAATTCCAAGTTGGTACGGTCAAGAACAGAGAGGGTTCTGTATGGTCCTTGTTCTCACCATAGGTTTCCCACCAGTCCTTAACATGGGGGGTAGCTTTGAGGAGTGCAAAAATAATCTTCTCCCAGTCTGAAAAGTCATGAATCGAGAAATATCCTTCTAACATATTCAACCATCTATCTATGGCATCTGCGTCTATTTGACCCTCAAATATGGGAATGTCAAAATTTACTTGTACCTTAAAAGGAGTCGCGCCTCCAGAGTGGCTGCTGGATGCAGATGCGCCGCCGGTGGGTAGCCGTTGAAGGATCTGAGCAAAGTTATCCATCATCGCGTTCCTTTATTTTTCGAGGGCCTCCTCGAGCAATATTTTGATAGGATATCCTGCTCCCTCATCTTTCTTTTCATCCCCCATGGGCGTCCATCGAGGTTTGCGAGGCTGATCTTGCAAAGGTTCCACCAGATCAAGCCCTAGCTCCTTATACCTCGACCTCGTTGGGGACATGCAAAGAAGGATCGAGAAAAAGCAGACCGCTCTGATACCACTGATCCGGATTTATGCAGGAACGCAACAGAATAAACACATAACCATAAATACAGAGATGCAATGGAAATAACACTTCATTTCATTAATATCAAAGAACTGAAATTTGCTTACAGACAGAATGGAAATAAAACTAGCTAGGGCGCTGGTAGCTATCTCTGAGAAGAGATGTGGCGGCTACAGGCCTCTGAACTGAGTTACAATGAAGCTCGAGGGCCTATTTATTATTTAGAAACAATGGGAAATCCTAAACATCCAAAACCCTAACCCTAGGAGATGAAGCGCCAAAACTATGGGCCCCGTTTGGGTAAATTGGTGTTTCAACTTCCTAGGGGCGTAACTTTGGCATACAATCTCTGTTTGATGCGTACCATACCTCGTTAGAAAGATCTATCCAAGGAATACAAGTTTGGAATGAAAAACATTAGTCCATGGACCCATGTTGCTCTCTGTTTTCCCAAAAAATGTCGTTTATGGCCTCAAAACAACTCCAAAAGTTTAAGACCCGAAAAACTGCTAAAAATAGTAAACTGTGTCGAAACTAAAAAGCTAAAAGAGACAATGGTGGAGCCCCAAGTGGAATAGGAAGGTGACCACCAATATCCACCTGGATCATCATTATTGTTGAAGTAAAAGTAAATAGTAGTGGCATTTTGACTTGCTCACTTTTAGGTCTTATTTTTATCTGTTTTTTCTTTTGGGGTCTATTTTTTCTAAGTTCTTTGATATTTATTTTAGTTATTTTACCCTCTTTTGATTTTTTTATTTATTT